>CM075781.1:30301234-30591234 GCA_037974665.1 Ehretia macrophylla
TGAATGTTTAACTAAAAATAAACACAAAATTCAATGCTAATATTTAAGATAACAATTAATTAAATGCATGCCGAGTTCGGGTTATCACAAGAGTAGTACTAGGATGGGTGACACCTTGGGAAGTCCTCGTGTTGCAACCCCCATTTTCGTTTTTTTTTTTTGCCCCGTTCAGGCTTTCCAAGATTCTTTATCCGTCACATTTCTATTATCAAGTCCCACGGCATCTTGGGCAAGACAATTTTGCAACGCGTAGAGGTTGGGCCCGTAAACCGAGGGCGCTAGCCTGGTGACCAGGTCTCCCTCGCTCCGGTGCCCAAAACTTTTATCCGTTAGGAGTTATGCAGCGCACAGCATACCGTTGGAAAGATCTCTAAGAGCTCTACGATGGGCGCAACAAGTTTGCTGGACTGCACCTATTTTTAGAGCCCAAAATTGAACATTTTCATCAGTTTCGAGCAACTTTTCTTCCTTTTGAGCTATTTTTTCGTCGCGAATAGTTCATCGTGACAGACAAAAAGGACGACACATAAGGGCTTCGCGACTTCAACATGACGGGTACGATCATACCAGCACTAATGCACTCGATCCCATCAGAACTCCAAAGTTAAGCGTGCTTGGCCGAGAGTAGCACTAGGATGGGTGACCCCCTGGGAAGTCCTCATGTTGCACCCCCCTTTGTCGTTTTGTTTTTCTACCCATTCGGGCTTTCCCAGATTCTTTATCCATCACATTTCTATTATCGAGTCCCGCGACATCATGGGCAAGATAATTTCGCATCGCGTAGATGCTGGACTCACAAACCGAGGGCGTTAGGAGTTATGCAGCGCACAGCAAATCGTTGCAAAGCTCTCTCAGAGCTCCACGACTCGGGTAGCAAGCCTGCTCGGTTGCGCTTGTTTTTGTATCCTAAAATCGAACATTTTCAATAGTTTCAGGCCAATTTCCTTCTTTTTACGCTGTTTCTTTGTCCCGGATCGTTTGTCGTGACCGGCGAAAAGGACGACACATAAGGGCTTTACGACCTCAACATGACGGGTGCGATCATACCACCACTAATGCACCGGATCCTAACAGATCTCCGAAGTTAAGCATGCTTGGTCGAGAGTAGTACTAGGATGGGTGACACCCTGGGAAGTCCTCGTGTTGCACCCCCATTTGTTTTGTTTTTTGTTTTATTTTTTTGCCCCGTTCAGGCTTTCCAAGATTCTTTATCCGTCACATTTCTATTATTGAGTCCCACGGTATCTTGGGCAAGACAATTTCGCTTCGCATAGAGGCTGGGCCCGCAAACCGAGGGCGCGGGGCCTGTGACCAAGTCTCCATCGCTTCGGTCCTATAACTTTTGATCTGTAAAGAGTTATGTGGCGCACAGTATACCGTTGAAAATATCTCTGAGAGCTCTACGACGGGGGCAGCAATCATGCTCTTCTGCGCCTATTTGCAGCGCCCAAAATCTAATGTTTTCATCAGTTTTGGGCTATTTTTATTCTTTTTGCGCTGTTTCTTCATCTCGGATCGTTCATCGTGACCTACAAAAATGGCGACACATAAGGGCTTTGCGACTTTAACATGAAGGGTGCAATCATACCACCACTAATGCACCGGATCCCATCAGAACTCCGAAGTTAAGCGTGATTGGGCGAGAGTAGTACTAGGATGGGTGACCCCTTGGGAAGTCCTCGTGTTGTACCTCCCTTTTCGTTTTGTTTTTTTGTCCCGTTCAGGCTTTCTAAGATTCTTTATCCGTCATATTTCGATTATCGAGTCCCACAACATCTTGGGCAACACAATTTCGATTCGCGTAGAGGCTGGGCTTGCAAATCGAGGGCGCTGGGCCTGTGACCATGTCTCCGTCGCTCCGGTGCCCATTACTTTTGATCCGTAAGGAGTTATGCGGCGCACAGCATACCGTTGGAAAGATCTCTGAGAGCTCTACGATGGGGGCAGCAATCATGCTCTTCTGCGCCTATTTGCGGAGCCCAAAATCGAACGTTTTCATCATCTTTGGGCCATATTTATTCTTTTTGGGATGTTTCTTCATCCCGGATCGTTCGTCGTGACCTACGAAAAGGGCGACACATAAAGGCTTTGCGACCTCAATATCAAGGGTGCGATCATACCCCCACTAATGCACTGGATTCCATCAGAACTCCGAAGTTAAGTGTGCTTGGGTGAGAGTTATACTAGGATGAGTGACCCCCTTGGATGTCCTCGTGTTGCACCCCCCTTTTCGTTTTGTTTTTTTGCCCCGTTCAGGCTTTCCAAGATTCTTTATCTGTCACATTTCTATTATCGAGTCCCACGACATCTTGGGCAACACAATTTCGATTCGCGAAGAGGCTGGGATCCCAAACCGAGGGCGCGGGGCCTGTGACGAGGTCTCCGTCGCTCCGGTGCCCATAACTTTTGATCCTAATGAGTTATGCGGCGCAAAACATACCGTTGGAAAGATCTATGAGAGCACTACGACAGGAGCAGCAAGCTTGCTCTTCTGCGCTTTTTTATGAACCCAAAATCGAACATTTTCATTAGTTTTGCGCCACTTTTATTTTTTTTGCGCTATTTTTTCATCCCGGATTGTTCGTCGTGACCCGTGAAAAGGAAGACACACAAGGGCATTGCGAACCCAACATGAAGGGTGTGATCATACCACCACTTGCACTGGATCCCATCAGAACTCCGAAGTTAAGCGTCCTTTGGCGAGAGTAGTACTAGGATGGGTGACCGCCTGGGAAGTCCTTGTATTGCATCCCCCTTTTTCGTTTTGTTTTTTTGCCTAGTTCAGACTTTCCAAGATTCTTTATCCATCACATTTCTATTATCGAGTCCCACGGCATGTTGGGCAAGACAATTTCGCATCGCGTAGAGGCTAGGCTCACAAACAGAGGGCATGGGGCCTGTGAACAGGTCTCCGTCGCTCTGGTGCCCATAAATTTTGATCCTTTTGGAGTTATGCAGCGCACAACATACCGTTGGAAAGCTCTCTGAGAGTTCTACAATGGGGGCAGCAAGCCTACTCTGCTACGCCTATTTTTGTAGCCTAAAATCAAACGTTTTCATTAGTTTTGGGCCACCTTTCTTCTTTTTGCGCAGTTTCTTCGTCCCGGATCGTTCGTCGTGATCGGTGAAAAGGGCGACACATAAGGGCTTTATGACCTCAACATGATGGGTGCGATCATACCTACACTAATGCATCGGATCCCTTCAGAACTCCGAAGTTAAGCGTGCTTGGGCGAGAGTAGTACTAGGATGGGTGACCCCATAGGATGTTCTCGTGTTGCACCCCCCTTTTTCCTTTTTTTTTTCCTCGTTCAGGCTTTCCAAGATTCTTTATCCGTCACATTTCTATTATCGAGTACCATGACATCTTGGGCAACACAATTTCGATTCGCATAGAGGCTGGGCTATCACACTGAGGGCGCGGGGCCTGTAACCAGGTCTCCATCGCTCTGGTGCCCATAACTTTTGATCCGTTAAAAGTTATGCAGAGCACAACATACTGTTGGAAAGCTCTCTGAGAGCTCTATGATGGGGGCAACAAGCTTGCCTAGCTGCACCTATTTTCGGAGCCCAAAATTGAACGTTTTCATCCGTTTCGGGATACTTTTTTTCCTTTTGCGTTGTTTCTTCGTCCTGGATCGATCGTCGTGACTGGCGAAAAGGACGACACATAAGGACTTTACGACCTCAACATACAGGTGCGATTATACCAGTGCTAATGCACCGGATCCCATCAGAGCTCCAAAGTTAAGCGTGCTTGGACGAGAGTAGTACTAGTATGGGTGACCCCTTGGGAAGTCCTCGTGTTGCACCCCCCTTTTTCATTTTGTTTTTCTGCCTGTTTCGGGCTTTCCAAGATTCTTTACCCATCACATTTCTATTATCGAGTCCCACGATATCTTGGGCAAGAAAATTTTGCATCGCGTAGAGGATGGGCTGACAAAACGAGGGCGCAGGTCCTATGACCAGGTCTCCGTCACTCCGGTGACCATAACTTTTAATCCGATAGGAGTTATGCAGCGCACAACAAACCGTTAAAAGGCTCTCTGAGAGCTCTACGATGCGGGCATCATGCCTACTCTTCTGCACCTATTTTCGGAAGTAAAAACTGAACGTTTCAATCAGTTTTGGGCCACTTTTACTCTTTTTGCGTTGTTTCTTCATCCCGGATCGTTCGTCATGCCTGGCGAAAAGGACGACACATAAGGGCTTTGCGACCTCAACATGAAGGGTGCGATCATACCAACACTAATGCATTGGATCCCATCAGCACTCCGAAGTTAAGTGTGCTTGGGCGAGAGTAGTACGAGGATGGGTGACCCCCTGGGAAGTCCTCGTATTGCACCCCCCTTTTTCGTTTTGTTTTTTTTAACCCGTTCAGGCTTTCCAAGATTCTTTATCCATCACATTTCTATTATCGAGTCCCACGGCATCTTGGGCAAGACAATTTCCCATTGCGTAAAGGCTGGGCCTGCAAACCGAGTGCATAGGGCCTATGACCATGTCTCCGTTGCACCAGTGCCCATAACTTTTGATCCGTAAGGAGTTATACGGCTTACAACATTCTGTTGAAAAGATCTCTGAGAGCTCTACAACGGGGCAACAGGGCTGCTCATATGCGCCTATTTTTAAAGCCCAAAATCGAACGTTTTCATTAGTTTTTGGCCACTTTTCTTCCTTTTGCGTTGTTTCTTCGTCACGGATAGTTCGCCGTGACCGACGAAAAGGACGACAAATAAGGGCATGGTGACCTCAACATGAAGGGTGCGATCATACCACCACAAATGCACCAGATCTAATCAGTACTCCGAAGTGAAACGTGCTTGGGCGAGAGTAGTACTAGGATGGGGGACCCCCTGGGAAGTCCTCGTGTTGCAACCCCCTTTTTCGTATTGTTTTTTTGCCCCGTTCAGGCTTTCCAAGATTCTTTATCCATCACATTTCTATTATTGAGTCCCACGGCATCTTGGGCAAAACAATTTCGCTTCGCGTAGAGGCTGGGCCAACAAACCGAGGGCGCGAGGCCTGCGACCAGGTCTCCGTCACTCCAATGCCCATAACTTTTGATCCGTAAGGAGTTATACGGCTCACAGCGTTCCGTTGAAAAGATCTCTAAGAGCTCTATGACGGGGGAAACTGGGTTGCTCATCTGCGCCTATTTTCAGAGTCCAAAATCAAACGTTTTCATCAGTTTCGGGCCACTTTTATTATTTTTGCGCAGTTTCTTCATCCTGAACCGTTCATCGTGACTTGCGAAAAGGATGACACATAAGGGCTTTACGACCTCAACATGACGAGTGCGATCATAACAGCACTAATGCACTGGATCCCATCAGAACTCTGAACTTAAGCGAGCTTAGGCGAGAGTAGTACTAGGATGGGTGACCCCTTGGGAAGTCCTCGTGTTGCACCCCCCTTTTTTCGTTTTATTTTTTTGCCCCATTCTGGTTTACCAAGATTCTTTATCAGTCACATTTCTATTATCGAGTCCCACGGCATCTTGGGTAAGACAATTTCGATTCGCGTAGAGGCTACGTTCGCAAACCGAGGACGCGGGGCCTGTGACCAAGTCTTCGTCGCTCCGGTGCCCATAACTTTTGATCCGTTAGGAGTTATGCAGCACACAACATACTGTTAGATAGCTCTATAAGAGCTCTACAACGAGGGAGGAAAACCTGCTCTACTGCGCCTATTTTCGGAGCCTAAAATCGAACGTTTTCATCAGTTTCGGGCCACTTTTTTTCTTTTTGCTATGTTTCTTCGTCTCAGATCATTCGTCGTGACCGGCGAAAAGGATAACACATAAGGGCTTTGCAACCTCAGCATGACGGGTACGATCATACCAGTACTAGTACACTGGATCCCATCAAAACTCCAAAGTTAAGCGTGCTTGGGCGAGAGTAGTACTAGAATGGGTAACCCCCTGGGAATTTCTCATGTTGTACCCCCCTTTTTTGCTTTTTTTTTTTTTGCTTCGTTCAGTCTTTCCAAGATTCTTATCGGTCACGTTTCTATTACCGAGTCCCACGGTATCTTAGGCAAGGTAATTTCGCTTTGCATAGAGGCTGGGCCCACAAACCGAGGGCACGGGGCCTGTGACCATGTCTTTGTCGCTCCGGTACCCATAACTTTTGATATGTAAGGAGTTATGCAGCGTACATCATACTGTTGAAAAGCTCTACGACGGGGGCAGCAGGCCTGCTCATCTACGCCTATTTTCGTAGCCCGAAATCGAAAGTTTTCATCAGTTTTGGGCCACATTTCTTCCTTTTGCGCTGTTTCTTCATCACGGATAGTTCATCGTGACAGACGAAAAGGACAACATATAAGGGCTTTGCGACTCAACATGATGGGTATAATCATACTAGCACTAATACACTGGATCCCATCAGAACTCCGAAGTTAAGTGTGCTTGGGCGAGAGTAGTACTAGGATGGGTGACCCCTTGGGAAGTCCTCATGTTGCACCCCCCTTTTTCGTTTTGTTTTTCTGCCCTGTTTGGGCTTTCCCAAATTCTTTATCCATCATATTTCTATTATCGAGTCTTGCGGCATCATGGGCAAGACAATTTCGCATCGCGTAGAGGCTAGGCTCACAAACCGAGGGCGGGGGCCCTGTGACCAGGTCTCCGTCGCTCCGGTACCCATAACTTTTGATCCGTTAGGAGTTATGCAGCGCACAACATACCGTTGGAAAGATCTCTGAGAGCACTACGACTGGCGCAACAAGCTTGCTCGGCTGCACCTATTTTCAGAGCCCAAAATCGAACGTTTTCATCAGATTCGGGCCACTTTTCTTCCTTTTGCGCTGTTTCTTCATCACGGATAGTTCGTCGTGACAGACAAAAAGGAAGACACATAAGGGCTTTGCGACCTCAATATGACGGGTGCGTTCATACCAGCAATAATGCACTGGATCCCATCAGAACTCCGAAGTTAAGCGTGCTTGGGCGAGAGTAGTACAAGGATGGGTGACCCCTTGGGAAGTCCTCATGTTGCACCCCCCTTTTTAGTTTTGTTTTTCTGCCCCGTTCGGGCTTTCCCAGATTCTTTATCCATCACATTTCTATTATCAAGTTCTGCGGTATCATGGGCAAGACAATTTCGCATCGCGTAGAGGCTGGGCTCACAAACCGAGGGCACAGGGCCTGTGAATAGGTCTCCGTCGCTCCGGTGACAATAACTTTTGATCCGTTAGGAGTTATGCAGCGAACAGCATACCGTTGGAAAGCTCTCTTAGAGCTCCACGACTCGGGTAGCAAGCCTGCTCGGCTGCGCCTATTTTTGTATCCCAAAATTGAACATTTTCAACTGTTTCGGACCAAATTTTTTTCTTTTTGCGTTATTTCTTCGTCCCAGATCGTTCGTCGTGACCGGCAAAAAGGACGACACATAAGGGCTTTACGACCTCGACTTGACGGGTGCGATCATACCACCACTAATGCATCAGATCCCATCAGATCTCCGAAGTTAAGAGTGCTTGGGCGAGAGTAGTACTAGGATAGGGAACCCCCTAGGGAGTCCTCGTGTTGTACCCCTTTTTTCGTTTTGTTTTCTTGCCCTGTTCAGGCTTTCCAAGATTCTTTATCCGTCACATTTCTATTATTGAGTCCTACAGCATCTTGGGCAAGACAATTTCGCTTCGCATAGAGTCTGGGCCCGCAAACCGGGGGCGCGGGTCCTATAACCAGGTCTCCGTCTCTCCGGTGCCCATAAATTTTGATCCGTATGGAGTTATGCGGGGCACAACATACCGTTGGAAAGATCTCTAAGAGCTCTACGACGGGGGTAGCAATCTTTCTCTTTTGCGCCTATTTGCGGAGCACAAATCGATGTTTTCATCAGTTTTGGGCCATTTTTATTCTATTTGCGCTGTTTCTTCATCCTGGATCGTTCTTCGTCACCTACGAAAAGCGCGACACATAAGGGCTTTGCAACCTCAACATCAAGGGTACGATCATACCACCACTAATGCACCGAATCCCATCAGAACTTCGAAGTTGAGCGTGCTTGGGCGAAAGTAGTACTAGGATGGGTGACCCCATGGGAAGTCCTCGTGTTGTAACCCCCTTTTCGTTTTGTTTTTTTGCCCCGTTTAGGCTTTTCAAGAATCTTTATCCGTCACATTTCTATTATCAAGTCCCACGACATCTTAGGCAACACAATTTTGATTCGCGTAGAGCCTGGGCTCATAAACCGAGGGCGCGGGGCCTGTGACCAGGTCTCCGTCGCTCCGGTGCCCATAACTTTTGATCCATTACGAAGTATGCAGCGCATAGCATGCCATTAGAAAGCTCTTTGAGAGCTCTACGACGGAGGCATCAAGCCTGCTCTTCTGCGCCTATTTTCGGAGCCCAAAATTGAATGTTTCCATAAGTTTTGGGCCATTTTTCTTCTCTTGGCGCTGTTTCTTCATCCTGGATCGTTCGTCGTGTCTGGAAAAAAGGACGAGACATAAGAGCTTTGCGACCTCAACATGAAGGGTGCGATCATACCACCACTAATGCACCGGATCCCATCAGTACTCCGAAGTTAAGCATGCTTGGGCGAGAGTAGTACTAGGATGGGTGACCCCTTGTGAAATCCTTGTGTTGCACCCCCCTTTTTCGCTTTGTTTTTTTGCCCCGTTCAGGCTTTCCAAGATTCTTTATCCATCACATTTCTATTATCGAGTCCCACGTCATCTTGGGCAAAACAATTTCGAATCGCATAGTGGCTGGGCCCGCAAACCGAGGCCGCAGGGCCTATGACCAGGTCTCCATCGCTCTGGTGGCCATAACTTTTGATCCGTTAGGAGTTAT
This sequence comes from Ehretia macrophylla, assembly GCA_037974665.1. Taxonomy (NCBI): domain Eukaryota; kingdom Viridiplantae; phylum Streptophyta; class Magnoliopsida; order Boraginales; family Ehretiaceae; genus Ehretia; species Ehretia macrophylla. The sequence continues at coordinate 30,310,035 of CM075781.1, forward strand.
GTGGCGCACAACATACCGTTGGAAAGATCTTTGAGAGCTCTACGACGGGCGCAGCAAGCCTGCTCGGTTGCGCCTATTTTCAGAGCCCAAAATTGAATGTTTTCATCAGTTTCGGGCTACTTTTCATACTTTTGTGCTCTTTCTTCATCACGGATAGTTCGTTGTGACGGACGAAAAGGACAACACGTAAGGGCTTTGCGATCTCAAAATTGAAGGTGCGATCAAACCATCACTAATGCACCGGATCCTATCAGTACTCCGAATTTAAGAGTGCTTGGGCGAGAGTAGTACAAGGATAGGTGACCCCCTGGGAAGTCCTCGTGTTGCACCCCCCTTTTTCGTTTTGTTTTTCTGCAGCGTTCATGCATTCCCAGATTATATATCCATCACATTTCTATTATCGAGTCCCACGGTATCTTGGACAAGACAATTTCGCATCGCGTAGGGACTGGGCTCACAAAACAACGGTGCGGGGCCTGTGACCCAGTCTCTGTCGCTCTGGTGCCTATAACTTTTGATCCGTTAGGAGTTATGCAGTGCATAACATACCGTTGGAAAGCTCTCTGAGAGTTCTACGATAGGGGCAGCAAGCTCGCTTTGCTACGCCTATTTTCGTAACCCAAAATTGAATGTTTTCATCAGTTATGGGCCACTTTTCTTCTTTTTGCACTGTTTCATCATCCGGGATCATTCGTCGTGACCAGCGAAAAGGATGACACATAAGGGCTTTACGACATCAACACGACGGGTGCGATCATACCAGCACTATTGTACCAGATCCCATCAGAACTCCGAATTTAAGCGTGCTTGGGCGAGAGTAGTACTAGGATGGGTGACCCCTTGGGAAGTCCTCGTGTTGCACCCCCCTTTTTTGTTTTGTTTTTCTAGCCCGTTCAGGCTTTCCAAGATTCTTTATTCGTCACATTTCTATTATTGAGTCCCGCAGAATCTTGGGCAACACAATTTCGCTTCGCGTAGAGGATGGGCCCGTAAACTGAGGGAGCAGGGCTTGTGACCAGGTCTCCGTCGCTCCGGTGCCCATTACTTTTGATCCGTAAGGAGTTATGTGGCGTACAACATACTGTTGGAAAGATCTCTGAGAGCTCTACAACGGGCGCAACAAGCTTGCTTGGCTGCGCCTATTTTTAGAGCCCAAAATCGAACGTTTTCATCAGATTCAGGCCACTGTTCTTCCTTTTGCGCTGTTTCTTCATCACAGATAGTTCGTCGTGACAGACAAAAAGGAAAACACATAAGGGCTTTGCGACCTCAATATGACGGGTGCGATCATACCAGCACTAATGCTCTGGATCCCATCAGAACTCCGAAGTTAAGCGTGCTTGGGCGAGTGTAAAACTAGGTTGGGTGACCCCCTGGGAAGTCCTCGTGTTGCACCCCCCATTTTCTTTTGTTTTTTTGCCCCGTTCAGGCTTTCCATGATTTTTTATTCATCACATTTCTATTATTGAGTCCCACGGCATCTTGGGCATGAGAATTTTGCATCGCGTAGACGTTGGGCTCACATACCGGGGGCATGGGGCCTGTGACCAGGTCTCCGTCGCTCCGGTGTCCATAACTTTTGATCCATTAGGAGATACGCAGCGCATAGCATACCGTTGGAAAGCTCTTTGAGAGCTCTACGACGGGGGCAGTAAGCCTACTCGGCTGCACCTATTTTCGGAGCCCAGAATCAAACGTTTCCATCTGTTTCGGGCCACAATTCTTCTTTTTGCGCTCTTTCTTCATCCCGGATCGTTCGTCGTGTTCTGCGAAAAGGACGACACATAAGGGCGCTGCGACTTCAACATGAAGGGTGCGATCATACCACCACTAATGCATTGGATCCCATCAACACTCCAAAGTTAAGCGTGCTTGGGCGAGAGTAGTACTAGGATGGGTAACCCCCTGGGAAGTCCTCGTGTTGGACCCCACTTTTTCGTTTTGTTTTTTTGCCCCGTTCAGGCTTTCCACAGTTCTTTATCCATCACATTTCTATTATCGAGTCCCACAGCATATTCGGGAAGACAATTTTACATCGCGTAGACGTTGGGCTCACATACCGGGGGCATGGGGCCTGTGACCAGGTCTCCGTCGCTCCGGTGTCCATAACTTTTGATCCATTAGGAGATACGCAGCGCATAGCATACCGTTGGAAAGCTCTTTGAGAGCTCTACGACGGGGGCAGTAAGCCTACTCGGCTGCACCTATTTTCGGAGCCCAAAATTGAATGTTTCCATCTGTTTCAGGCCACTTTTCTTCCTTTTGCGCTGTTTCTTTGTCCCGGATCGTTCATCTTGACTGACGAAAAGGACGACACATAAGGGCTTTACTACCTCAACATGACCGGTGCGATTATACCAGTACTAATGCACTGGATGCCATCAGAACTCCGAAGTTAAGCGTGCTTAGACGAGAGTAGTACTAGTACGGGTGACCCCTTGGGAAGTCCTCGTGTTGTTCCCCCCTTTTTTGTTTTGTTTTTCTGCCCGTTTCTGGCTTTCCAAGATTCTTTATCCATCACATTTCTATTATCGAGTCCCACGATATCTTGGGCAAGACAATTTTGCATCGCGTAGAGGCTGGGCTCACAAACGAGGGCGCGGGGCCTGTGACTAGGTCTCCGTCGCTCCGGTGCCCGTAACTTTTGATCCGTTAGAAGTTATGCAGCGCACAACATACCGTTTAAAGGCTCTCTGAGAGTTCTTGGATGCGGGCATCAATCCTGCTCTTCTGCGCCTATTTTCGGAGCCCAAAATCGAACATTTCCATATTTTTCGGGCCACTTTTCTTCTTTTTCTGATATTTCTTCCTCCCAGATCGTTCGTCGTGTTCGGCAAAAAGTACGACACATAAGAGCTTTGCGACCTCAACATGAAGGGTGCGATCATACCACCACTAATGCATTGGATCCCATCAGCACCCCAAAGTTAAGCGTGCTTGGGCGAGAGTTGTACTAGGATGAGTGGCCTCCTGGGAAGTCCTCGTGTTGGACCCCCCTTTTTCGTTTTGTTTTTTTGCCTCGTTTAGGCTTTCCATGATTCTTTATCCATCACATTTCTATTATCGAGCCCCATGACATCTTGGGCAAGACAATTTCGATTCGCGTAGAGGCTACGCTCGCAAACCGAGGACGCGAGGCTTGTGACCAAGTCTTCATTACTCCGGTGCCCATAACTTTTGATCCGTTAGGAGTTATGCAGCGCACAACATACTGTTATAAAGCTCTCTAATAGCTCTACGACGAGGGTGGCAAACCTGCTCTATTGCGCCTATTTTCGGAGCCCAAAATCAAAAGTTTTCATCAGTTTTGGACAACTTTTCTTCTTTTTGCACTGTTTCTTCGTCCCGAATCGTTCGTCGTGACCGGCGAAAAGGACGACACATAAGGGCTTTGCAACCTCAACATGACGGGTGCGATCATACCACTACTAATGCACTGGATTCTATCAGAACTACGAAGTTAAGCGTGCTTGGGCGAGGGTAGTACTAGGATGGGTAACCCCCTGGGAATTTCTCATGTTGCACCCCCTTTTTTCGCTTTGTTTTTTTGCCCCGTTAAGTCTTTCCAAGATTCTTATCCGTCACGTTTCTATTATCGAGTCCCACGGCATCTTAGGGAAGGCAATTTCGCTTCGCGTAGAGGCTGGGCCAGCAAACCGAGGGCGCGAGGCTAGTGACCATATCTCTGTCGCTCCGATACCCATAACTTTTTATCTGTAAAGAGTTATGCAGTGTACATCATACCGTTGGAAAGCTCTCTAAGAGCTCTACGGCGGAGGCAGCAGGCCTGCTCATCTGCGCCTATTTTCGGAGCCAAAATCGAAAGTTTTCATCAATTTTAGGCCACTTTTCTTCTTTTTGCGCTGTTTCTTCGTCCCGGATCGTTCGTCATGACCAACGAAAAGGACGACACATAAAAGCTTTATGATCTCAACATGACGGGTGCGATCATACCAGCACTAATGCACCGGATCCTATCAGAACTCCGAAGTTAAGCGTGCTTCGGTGAGAGTAGTACTAGGATGGGTAACCCCCTAGGGAGTCCTCGTGTTGCACACCCCTTTTTCGTTTTGTTTTTTTGCCCCGTTCATGCTTTCCAAGATTTTTTATCCGTCAGATTTCTATTATCGTGTGCCACAGCATCTTGGGCAACACAATTTCGCATCGCGTAGAGGCTAGGCCAGTAAACCGAGGGCGCAGGCCGAGTGACCAGGTCTCCGTCGCTCCGGTACCCACAACTTTTGTTCTGTTAGGAGTTATGTAGCGCACAGCATACCGTTGGAAAGATCTCTGAGAGCTCTACGACGGGCGCAACAAGCTTGCTTGGCTGCGCCTATTTTCAGAGCCCAAAATCAAACGTTTTCATCAGATTCAGGCCACTTTTCTTCCTTTTGCGCTGTTTCTTCAACAAGGATAGTTCGTTGTGACAGACAAAACGGAAGACACATAAGGGCTTTGCGACCTCAATATGATGGGTGCGATCATACCATAACTAATGCACTGGATCCCATCAGAACTCTGAAGTTAAGTGTGCTTGGGCGAGTGTAAAACTAGGATGGGTGACCCCCTGGGAAGTCCTCATGTTGCACACCCCTTTTTCATTTTATTTTTCTGCCCCGTTCGTGCTTTCCCAAGGGGATCTTTCTTCATCTCAAATCGTTTGTCATGTCCGGCGAAAAGGACAACACATAAGGGCTTTGCGACTTCAACATGAAGGGTGCGATCATACCACCACTAATGCATTGGATCCCATCAGCACTCCGAAGTTAAGCGTGCTTGGGTGAGAGTAGTACTAGGATGGGTGACCCCCTGGGAAGTCCTCTCGTTGGACCCCTCTTTTTTGTTTTGTTTTTTTGCCCCGTTCAGGCTTTCAACGGTTCTTTATCCATCACATTTCTATTATTGAGTCCCACAACATCTTGGGCAAGACAATTTTACATCGCGTAGACGCTGGGCTCACAAACCCTGGGCATGGGGCCTATAACCATGTCTCCATCCCTCCGGTGCCCATAACATTTGATCCGTTAGGAGATACGCAGCGCATAGCATACCGTTGAAAAGCTCTCTGAGAGCTCTACGACGGGGGTAGCAAGCCTACTCGACAGCACCTATTTTCGGAGCCCAAAATTGAATGTTTCCATCTGTTTTAGGCCATTTTTCTTCCTTTTGCGCTGTTTCTTTGTCCCGGATCGTTCGTCTTGATTGACGAAAAGGACGACACATAAGGGCTTTACGACCTCAACATGACGGGTGCGATTATACCAGTGCTAATGCACCGGATCCCATCAGAACTCCAAAGTTAAGCGTGCTTAGACGAGACTAGTACTAGTATGGGAGACCCCTTGGGAAGTCCTCGTGTTGTTCCTCCCTTTTTTGTTTTGTTTTTCTGCCCGTTTCTGGCTTTCCAATATTCTTTATCCATCACATTTCTATTATTGAGTCCCACGATGTCTTGGGCAAGACAATTTTGCATCGCGTAGAGGCTGGGCTCACAAACGAGGGCGTGGGGCCTGTGACCAGGTCTCCGTCGCTCCGGTGCCCGTAACTTTTGATCCGTTAGAAGTTATGCAGCACACAACATACCGTTTAAAGGCTCTCTAAGAGCTCTACGATGCGGGAATCAAGCCTGCTCTTCTGCGCCTATTTTCGGAGCCCAAAATCGAACGTTTCCATCTATTTTGGGCTATATTTCTTATTTTTCCGTTGTTTCTTCCTCCCGGATCATTCGTTGTGTTCGGCAAAAAGTACAACACATAAGAGCTTTGCGACCTCAACATGAAGGGTGCGATCATACCACCACTAATGCATTGGATCCCATCAGCATCCCGATGTTAAGCGTGCCTGGGCGAGAGTAGTACTAGGATAAGTGACCCCCTGGGAAGTCCTCGTGTTGGACCCCTTTTTTCGTTTTGCTTTTTTGCCCCGTTCAGGCTTTCCATGATTCTTTATCCGTCACATTTCTATTATCGAGTCTCACGACATCTTGGGCAAGACAATTTCGATTCGCGTAGAGGCAACACTCACAAACCGAGGACGCGGGGCCTGTGGCCAAGTCTTCGTCGCTCCGGTGCCCATAACTTTTGATCCGTTAGGAGTTATGCAGTGCACAACATACTGTTATAAAGCTCTCTAATAGCTCTACGAGGAGGGTGGCAAACCTGCTCTATTGCGCCAATTTTCAGAGCCCAAAATCGAAAGTTTTCATCAGTTTTGGGCAATTTTTCTTCTTTTTGCACTGTTTCTTCGTCCCAGATCATTCGTCGTGACTAGCGAAAAGGACGACACATAAGGGCTTTGCAACCTCAATATGACGGGTAAGATCATACCACTGCTAATGCACCGGATCCTATCACAACTACGAAGTTAAGCATGCTTGGGCGAGGGTAGTAATAGGATGAGTAACCCCCTGGGAATTTCTCATGTTGCACCCCCTTTTTTCGCTTTGTTTTTCTACCCCGTTAAGTGTTTCCATGATTCTTATCCGTCACGTTTCTATTATCGAGTCCTACAGCATCTTGGCGAAAGCAATTTCGTTTCGCGTAGAGGCTGGGCCAGCAAACCGAGGGCGCGAGGCTAGTTACCATATCTCTGTCACTCCGATACCCATAACTTTTGATCTGTAAAGAGTTATGCAACGCACATCATACCGTTGGAAAGCTCTCTGAGAGCTCTATGACGGGGGCAGCATGCCTGCTCATCTGCGCCTATTTTTGGAGCCCAAAATCGAAAGTTTTCATCAGTTTTGGGCCACTTTTCTTCTTTTTGCGCTGTTTCTTCGTCCCGGATCGTTCGTCATGACCAGCGAAAAGGACGACACATAAAAGCTTTACGACCTCAACATCATGGGTGCGATCATACCAGCACTAATGAACCGGATCCCATCAGAACTCCGAAGTTAAGCGTGCTTCGGCGAGAGTAGTACTAGGATGGGTGACCCCTTGGGGAGTCCTCGTGTTGCACCCCCCTTTTTCGTTTTGTTTTTTTGCCCCGTTCGGGCTTTCCAATATTTTTTATCCGTCACATTTCTATTATCGAGTACCACAGCATCTTGGGCAACACAATTTTACATCGCATAGAGGCTAGGCCCGTAAACCTAGGGCGCGGGCCAAGTGACCAGGTCTCCGTTGCTCCGGTACCCATAACTTTTGTTCTGTTAGGAGTTATGCAGCGCACAGCATACCGTTGGAAAGATCTCTGAGAGCTCTACGATGGGCGCAACAAGCTTGCTTGGCTGCACCTATTTTCAGAGCCCAAACTTGAACGTTTTCATCAGATTCAGGCCACTTTTCTTCCTTTTGCGCTGTTTCTTCATCACGGATAGTTCGTCGTGACAGACTAAAAGGAAGACACATAAGGGCTTTGCGACCTCAATATGACGGGTACGATCATACCAGCACTAATGCACTGGATCCCATCAGAACTCCGATGTTAAGCATGCTTGGGCGAGTGTAAAACTAGGATGGGTGACCCCCTAGGAAGTCCTCATGTTGCACACCCCTTTTTCGTTTTATTTTTCTGGCCCGTTCGGGCTTTCCCAAGGGGATCGTTCTTCATCCCGAATCGTTCGTCATGTTCGGCGAAAAGGACGACACATAAGGGCTTTGTGACTTCAACATCAAGGGTGCGATCATACTACCACTAATGCATTGGATCCCATCAGCACTCCGAAGTTAAGAGTGCTTGGGCGAGAGTAGTACTAGGATGGGTGACCCCATGGGAAGTCCTCGTGTTGGACCCCCCTTTTTCGTTTTGTTTTTTTCCCCCGCTCAGGCTTTCCACGGTTCTTTATCCATCACATTTCTATTATCCAGTCCCACGGCATCTTGGGCAAAACAATTTTACATCGCGTAGACGCTGGGCTCACAAACCCAGGGCATGGGGCCTGTAACCAGGTCTCCGTCGCTCTGGTGCCCATAACATTTGATCTGTTAGGAGATACGTAGCGCATAGCATAACGTTGGAAAGCTCTCTGAGAGTTCTACGACGGGGGCAGCAAGCCTACTCGGCTGCACCTATTTTCGTAGCCCAAAATTGAATGTTTCCATATGTTTCAGGCCACTTTTCTTCCTTTTGCGGTGTTTCTTTGTCCCGAAGTTAAGCGTGCTTAGACGAGAGTAGTACTAGTATGGGTGACCCCTTGGGAAGTCCTCGTGTTGTTCCCCCCCTTTTTTGTTTTGTTTTTCTGCCTGTTTCTGGCTTTCCAATATTCTTTATCCATCACATTTCTATTATCGAGTCCCACGATATCTTGGGCAAGACAATTTTGCATCGCGTAGAGGCTGGGCTCATAAAACGAGGGCGCTTGGCCTGTGACCAGGTCTCCGTCTCTCCGGTGCCCGTAACTTTTGATCCGTTAGGAGTTATGCAGCGCACAACATACCGTTTCAAGGCTCTCTGAGAGCTCTATGATGCGGGCATCAAGCCTGCTCTTCTGCGCCTATTTTCGGAGCCCAAAATCGAACGTTTCCATCTGTTTCGGGCCATTTTTCATCTTTTTCCGTTGTTTCTTCCTCCCGGATCGTTCGTCGTGTTAGCAAAAAGTACGGCACATAAAAGCGTTGCGACCTCAACATGAAGGGTGCGATCATACCACCACTAATGCATTGGATTCCATTAGCACCCCGAAGTTAAGCGTGCTTGGGCGAGAGTAGTACTAGGATGAGTGACCCCCTGGGAAGTCCTCGTGTTGGAACCCCCTTTTTCGTTTTGTTGTTTTGCCTCGTTCAGGCTTTCCACGATTCTTTATCCGTCACATTTCTATTATCAACTCCCACGACATCTTGGGCAAGACAATTTCGATTCGCATAGAGGCTACGCTTGCAAACCGAGGACGCGGGGCCTGTGACCAAGTCTTCGTTGCTCCGGTGCCTATAACTTTTGATCCGTTAGGAGTTATGCAGCGCACAACATACTGTTACAAAGCCCTCTTATAGTTCTACGATGAGGTTGGAAAACCTGCTCTATTGCGCCTATTTTCAGAGCCCAAAATCAAAAGTTTTCATCAGTTTCAGGCAACTTTTCTTCTTTTTGCACAATTTCTTCGTCCAGGATCGTTCGTCGTGACCGGCGAAAAGGAAGACACATAAGGGCTTTGCAAGCTCAACATGAAGGGTGCGATCATACCACTAATAATGCACAGGATCCTATCAGAACTACAAAGTTAAGCGTGCTTGGGCGAGGGTAGTACTAGGATGGGTAACCCCCTGGGAATTTCCCATGTTGCACCCCCCTTTTTCGCTTTGTTTTTTTGCCCCGTTAAGTCTTTCCAAGATTCTTATCCGTCACGTTTCTATTATCGAGTCCCACGACATCTTGGGGAAGGAAATTTCGCTTCGCGTAGAGGCTGGGCCAATAAACCGAGGGCGCGGGGCTAGTGACCATGTCTCTGTCGCTCCGATACCCATAACTTTTGATCTTTAAAGAGTTATGCAGCGCACATCATATCGTTGGAAAGCTCTCTAAGAGCTCTACGACGGGGGCAGCACATCTGCGCCTATTTTCGGAGCCCAAAATTGAAAGATTTCATCAGTTTTGGTCCACTTTTCTTCTTTTTGCGTTGTTTCTTCGTCCCGGATCGTTCGTCATGACTAGCGAAAAGGATGACACATAAAAGTTTTACGACCTCAACATGACGGGTGCGATCATACCAGCACTAATGCACTGGATCCCATCAGAACTCCGAAGCTAAGCGTGCTTCGGTGAGAGTAGTACTAGGATGGGTGACCCCCTGGGGAGTCCTCGTGTTGCACCCCCCTTTTTCGTTTTGTTTTTTTGCCCCGTTCGGGCTTTCCAAGATTTTTTATCCGTCATATTTCTATTATAGAGTGCCACAGCATCTTGGGCAAAACAATTTCGCATTGCGTAGAGGCTAGGCCCATAAACCTAGGGCGCGGGACAAGTGACCAGGTCTCCGACGCTCCGGTACCCATAACTTTTGTTATGTTAGGAGTTATGCAGTGCACAACATACCGTTGGAAAGATCTCTGAGAGCTCTACGACGAGCACAACAAGCTTGCTTGGCTGCGCCTATTTTCAAAGCCCAAAATCGAACGTTTTCATCAAATTCAGGCCACTTTTCTTCCTTTTGCGCTGTTTCTTCATCATAGATAGTTCGTCGTGACAGACAAAAAGGAAGACACATAAGGGCTTTGCGACCTCAATATGACGGGTGCGTTCATACCAGCACTAATGCACTGGATCCCATCAGAACTCCGAAGTTAAGCATGCTTGGGCGAGTATAAAACTAGGATGGGTTACCCCCTGGGAAGTCCTCATGTTGCACACCCCTTTTTCGTTTTATTTTTCTGCCCTGTTCGGGCTTTCCCAGATTCTTTATCTATCACATTTCTATTATCGAGTCCCGCGGCAACATGGGCAAGACAATTTTGCATCGTGTAGAGGCTGGGCTCACAAACCAAGGGTAAGCGGCCTGTGAACTGGTCTCCGTTGCTCCGGTGCCTATAACTTTTGATCCGTTAGGAGTTATGCAGCGCACAGCATACCGTTGGAACGCTCTCCCAGAGTTCCACGACTCGGGTAGCAAGCCTGCTTTGCTGCACCTATTTTTGTATCCCAAAATCGAACATTTTCAACAGTTTCGGGCCATTTTTCTTCTTTTTGCACTGTTTCTTCGTCCTGGATCGTTCGTCGTGACCGGCGAAAAGGACGATACATAAGGGCTTTACGACCTCAACATGATGGGTGCAATCATACCACCACTAATGCAATGGATCCTATCAGTACTCCGAAGTTAAGCATGCTTGGGCAAGAGTAGTACTAGGATGGGTGACCCCTTAGGAAGTCCTCGTGTGCCCATAACTTTTGATCCGTATGGAGTTATACGGCGCACAGCATACCATTCGAAAGCTCTCTGAGAGCTCTACGACGAGGGCAACTAGCCTACTCTTCTGCACCTATTTTCGGAGCCCAAAATCGATCATTTTCATCAGTTTCGGGACATTTTTCTTCTTTTTGCGATGTTTTCTTCGTCCCAAATCATTCATCGTGACCGGCAAAAAGGACGGCACATAATGGCTTTGCCATTTCAACATGATGGGTACGATCATACCACTACTAATGCACCGGATCCCATCAGAACTCCAAACTTAAGCGTGCTTGGGCAGAGTAGTTCTAGGATAGTTGACCCCTTGGGAAGTCCTTGTGTTGTACCCCCCTTTTTCGTTTTGTTTTGGCACCCCGTTCATGCTTTTCAAGATTCTTTATTCGTCACATTTGTATTATCGAGTCCCACAGCATCTTGGGCAAGACAATTTCGCATCGCGTAGAGGCAGGCCTCACAAATCGAGCGCGCGGGGCCTGTGACCAGGTCTCCGTCGCTCCGGTGCCCATAACTTTTGATCCGTTAGGAGTTATGCAGCACACAGCATACCATTGGAAAGATCTCTAAGAGCTCTACGATGAGGGCAACAAGCCTGATCTTCTGCGCCTATTTTTGGAACCCAAAATCTAATGTTTTAATTAGTTTTGGTCCACTTTTCTTCTTTTTAAGCTATTTATTCATCCCGGATCATTCAACGTCACTCGCGAAAAAGAGGACACATAAGGGCTTTGCGGCCTCAACATAAGGGCTGCGATCATGCCACCACTAATGCACCGGATCCCATCAGTACTCCGACGTTAAGCATGCTTGGGAGAGAGTAGTACTAGGATGGGTGAGCCCCTCGGAAGTCCTCGTGTTGCACGCCTTTTTTCATTTTATTTTTTTGCCCCGTTATGTCTTTCAAAGATTCTTTATCCGTAACATTTCTATTATCGAGTCCCACGACATCTTGGGCAAGAAAATTTTGCTTTGCGTAGAGGCTGGGCCCGTAAACCGAGGGCACGGGACTTGTGCCCAGGTCTTTGTTGCTCCGGTGCCCTATAACTTTTGATCCGTAAGGAGTTATGCAGCGCACAACATACTGTTTGAAAGATCTCTGGGAGTTCTACGACGAGGTCAACAAGCCTGGCCTTTTACACCTATTTTCAAAGCCCAAAATTGAACATTTTAATCAGTTTTGGGCCACTTTTCTTCTTTTTGTACAGTTTTTTCGCCCCGGATCATTCGTCATTACCAACGAAAAGGACGACGCATAAGGGCTTTGCGACCTCAACATGAAGGGTGTGATATTACCACCACTAATGCACCAGATCCCATCAGTACTCCAAAGTTAAGCGTGCTTGGGGGAGAGTAGTACTAGGATGGGTAACCCCCTAGGAAATCCTCATCTTGCAACCCCCTTTTTCGTTTTGTTTTTTTGCCTTGTTCATGCTTTCCAAGATTATTTATCTGTCACATTTCCATTATCGAGTCCCACAGCATCTAGGGCAAGACAATTTTGCATCGTGTAGAGGCTGGGCTCGCAAACCGAGGCCACAGGGCCTTTGACCTGGTCTCCGTCGCTCCGATGCTCAAAACTTTTGATCCGTTAGGAGTTATGCAGTGCACAGCATACCGTTGGAAAGCTCTCTAAGAGCTCTACGATGGGAGGAGCAAGCCTGCTCTATTGCAACTATTTTCGGAGCCCAAAATCGAACCTTTCCATCAGTTTTGGGCCACTTTTCTTCTTTATGCGCTATTTCTTCATCCTGAATTGTTCGTCGTAACCGGCAAAAAAGATGACACATAAGGGCTTTGCGACCTCAACATGAAGGGTGCGATCATACCATCACAAATGTACTGGATCCGATCAGTACTCCGAAGTTAAGTGTGCTTGGGCAAGAGTAGTACTAGGATGGGTAACCCCTTGGGAAGTCCTCATGTTGCACCCCCCTTTTTTATTTTATTTTTTTGCCCCGTTCAAGCTTTCCAAGATTTTTTATCTGTCAGATTTCTATTGTCGATTCCCACAACATCTTGAGCAAGACAATTTCGTTGCACCTATTTTCGGAGCCCAAAATCGAATGTTTTCATCAGTTTCTGGCCACTTTTCTTCCTTTTGCGCTGTTTCTTCGTCACGGATAGTTCGTTGGTGACAAATAAGGGCATTGCAACCTCAACATGAATGGTGCGATAATACCACCACTAATGTACCGGATCCCATTAAGACTCCGAAGCTAAGTGTGCTTGGACGAGAGTAGTACTAGGATGGGTAACCCCTTGGGAAGTCCTTGTGTTGCACCCGCTTTTTCATTTTTTTTGCCCCGTTCATGCTTTCCAAGATTCTTTACCCGTCACATTTCGATTCACGTAAAGGCTAGGCTCGCAAACCGAGGATGCGGGGCCTGTGACCAAGTCTTCGCCGCTCCAATGCCCATAACTTTTGATCCGTTAGGAGTTATGCAGCGCGCAACATACCGTTGGAAATCACTTTGAGAGCTCTATGACGGGGGCGGCAAACCTGCTTTGTTGCACCTATTTTCGGAGCCCAAAATAGAAAGTTTTCATCAGTTTCAGGCCAATTTTCTTCTTTTTGCACTGTTTCTTCATCCCGGATCGTTCGTCGTGATGGGCGAAAAGGACGACACATAAGGGTTTTGCGACCTCAACATAACGGGTGTAATTATACCACCCCTAATGCACCGAATCCCAACAGAACTCTGAAGTTAAGCGTGCTTGGGCGAGAGTATTACTAGAATGGGTGACCCCCTGCGAATTTCTCGTGTTGCACCCCCTTTTTCTCTTTGTTTTTTTGCCCCGTTCAGTCTTTTCAAGATTCTTATCCGTCACGTTTCTATTATCGAGTCCCAGGGCATCTTGGGCAAGACAATTTCACTTCGTGTAGAGGCAGGGCTCACAAACCAAGGGCGCGGGGCTTGTGACCAGGTTTTCGTCGCTCCAATACCCATAACTTTTGATCCGTAAGGAGTTATGCGGCGCACATCATACCATTGGAAAGCTCTCTGAGAGCTCTACGACGGGGGTAGCAGTCCTGCTCATCTGCGCCTATTTTCGGTGCCCAAAATTGAACGTTTTCATCAGTTTTAGGCCACTTTTCTTCTTTTTGTGCTGTTTCTTCGTTCGGGAACATTCGTCGTGATCGGCGAAAAAGACGACGCATAAGGGCTTTAAGACCTCAAAATGACGGGTGCAATCATACCCGCACTAATGCACCAGATCCCATTAGAACTCCGAAGTTAAGCGTGCTTGGACGAGTGTAGTACTAGGATGGGTGACCCCCTGGGAAGTCCTTATGTTGTACCCCCCTTTTTCATTTTGTTTTTCTGCCCTGTTCAGGCTTTCCAAGATTCTTTATCCGTCACATTTCTATTATTGAGTCCCACGGCATCTTGGGTAAGACAATTTTGCATCGCGTAGAGGCTGGGCCCGTAAACCGAGGGCGCGGGCCCTGTGGCCAGGTCTTCGTCGCTCCGGTGCCCATAACTTTTAATCCGTTAGGAGTTTTGCAATGCACAACATACCGTTGAAAAGATCTCTTAGAGCTCTACGACGGGCGTAGCAAGCTTGCTCAGCTGTGCCTATTTTTAGAGCCCAAAATCGAATGGTTTCATCAGTTTCGGGCCACTTTTCTTCCTTTTCCGCTATTTCTTCGTCACGGATAATTCGTCGTGACCGACAAAAAGGACGACACATAAGGGCTTTACGACCTCAACATGACGGCTGTGATCATACCAGCACTATTGCATCGGATCCCATCAGAACTCCGAAGTTAAGCGAGCTTGGGCGAGAGTAGTACTAGGATAGGTGACCCCTTTAGAAGTCCTCGTGTTGCATACCCTTTTTCGTTTTGTTTCTCTGCCCCGTTCACACTTTCCAAGATTCTTTATTCATCACATTTCTATTATCGAGTCCCACAACATCTTGGGCAAGACAATTTCACATCGCGTAGAGGCTGGGCTCACAAACCGAGGGAGCGGGGCCTGTGACCAGGTCTCCGTCGCTCATGTGCCCATAACTTTTGATCCATTAGGAGTTATACAACGCACAACACATCGTTGGAAAGATCTTTGAGAGCTGTACGACTGGCGTAGCAAGCCTGCTGGGCTGCGCCTATTTTCGGAGCCCAAAATTGAACGTTTTCATCAGTTTTGGGCCACTTTTCTTCCTTTTGCGCTGTTTCTTCATCACGGATAGTTCGTTGTGACCAACGAAAAGGACGACACGTAAGGGCTTTGCAACCTCAACAGGAAAGGTGCGATCAAACCACCACTAATGCACCAGATCCCAAAAGGACTCCGAAGTTAAGGGTGCTTGGGCGAAAGTAGTAGAAGGATGGGTGACCCCTTAGGAAGTCCTCGTGTTGCACCCCACTTTTTCCTTTTGTTTTTCCACCCCGTTCAGGCTTTCCCAGATTCTTTATCTATCACATTTCTATTATCGAGTCCCACGGCATCTTGGCCAAGACAATTTCTATTCACGTAGAGGCTTGGCTTACAAACCCAGGGCGCAGGGCCTGTGACCAGGTCTCCGTTGCTCCGATGCCATAGCTTTTGATTTGTTAGGAGTTATGCAGCGCATAGCATAACGTTGGAAAGCTCTCTGAGAGCTCTACGACGGGGATAGCAAACCTGCTTTGCTGCGCCTATTTTTGTAGCCCAAAATCCAACGTTCTCATCAGTTTTGGGCCATCTTTCTTCTTTTTTCCCTGTTTCTTCATCCTGGATCGTTTGTCGTGACCGGCAAAAAGGATGACACATAAGGGGTTTACGACCTCAACATGACGGGTGCGATCATACAAGCACTAATGCACCGGATCCCATCAGAACTCCGAATTAAGCGTGCTTAGGCGTAGTACTAGGATGGGTAACCCTTTGGGAAGTCCTCGTACTGCACTCCTCTTTTTCGTTTCATTTTTCTGCCCCGTTCGGGCTCTCCAAGATTCTTTATCCATTACATTTCTATTATCGAGTCCTACGAGATCTTGGGCAAGACAATTTTGCATCGCGTAGAGGCTGGGCTCACAAAACGAGGGCGCGGAGCCCGTGACCTGGTTTCCGCTGCTCCGGTGCCTATAACTTTTGATCCATTAGGAGTTATGCAGCATACTGTTTGAAAGCGCTCTACGACACAGGCATCAAGCCTGCTCTTCTGTGCCTATTTTCGGAGCCTAAAATCGAACGTTTCCATCAGTTTTGGGCCACTTTTCTTCTTTTTGCACTGTTTCTTCATCCCGGATCGTTCGTCGTGACCGGAAAAAAGCACGACCCATAAGGGCTTTGTGACCTCAACATGAAGGGTATGATCATACTACCACTAATCCACCATATCCCATCAGAACTCTGAAGTGAAGCGTGTTTGGGTGAGAGTAGTACTAGGATGGGTGACGCCCTAGGAAGTCCTCATGTTGCACCCCCCTTTTTCGTTTTGTTTTTTTTCCTCGTTCAGGCTTTCCAAGATTCTTTATCCGTCACATTTCTATTATCGAGTCCCACAGCATCTGGGGAAAGACAATTTCGCTTCGCGTAGAGGCTGGGACCGCAAACCGAGGATAAGGGTCTTGTGACCAGGTCTCCGTCGCTCCGGTACCCATAACTTTTGATCCGTAAGAAGTTATGCGGCGTACATCATACCGTTGGAAAGCTCTCTAATAGCTCTACGATGGAGGCAGTAGGCTAGCTTTTCTGCGCCTATTTTCGGCGCCCAAAATCGAACATTTTCATCCATTTTGGGCCACTTTTCTACTTTTTGCACTGTTTCTTCGTCCCAAATCATTCATCGCGATCGGCAAAAAGGACGACACATAAGGGCTTTGCAACCTCAACAAGATGGGTGCGATCATACCACCACTAATGCACCAGATCCCATCAGAACTCTGAAGTTAAGCGTGCTTGGGTAGAGTAGTTCTAGGATGGTTGACCCCCCCTTTTTCGTTTAGTTTTTTTTTGCCCCGTTCAGGCTTTCCAAGATTCTTTATCCGTCATATTTCTGTTATCGAGTGCCATAGCATCTTGGGTAAGACAATTTCACATCGCATAGAAGCTGGGCCCGCAAACTGAGGGCACGGGCCCTGTGACCTAGTGTCCGTCACTCCAATGCCCATAAATTTTGATCCGTTAGGAGTCATCCAGCGCACAGCATACTGTTGTAAAGCTCTTTGAGAGCTCTACTACGGGGCCAGCAAGTCTGCACAACTGCACCAATTTTCTGAGCCCAAAATTGAACGTTTTCAATAGTTTCGTGCCTCTTTTCTTCCTTTTGCGCTGTTTCTTCGACATGGATTGTTCATCGTGACCGGTGAAAAGGACGACAAATAAGGGCTTTGTGACCTCAACATGATGGGTGCGATCATACCAGCACTAATGCACCGAATCCTATCAGAACTCCGAGGTTAAGCATACTTGGGCGAGAGTTGTGCTAGGATGGGTGACCCCCTCGAAATCCTCATGTTGCACCCCCCTTTTTCATTTTATTTTTCTGCCACATTCAGGCTTTTCAAGATTCTTTATCCATCACATTTCTATTATCGAGTCCCACGGCATCTTGGGCAAAAAAATTTCGCATCGCGTAGAGGCTGGGCTCGCAAATCGAGGGCGCAGGGCTTGTAACCAGGTTTATGTCGCTCCGGTGCCCATAACTTTTGATCCGTTAGGAGTTATGCAGCGCATAGCATACTGTTGAAAAGATCCCTGAGAGCTCTACGACGAGAGAAGCAAGCCTGATCTTCTGTGCCTATTTTTGGAACCCAATATCTAACATTTTCAACAGTTTTGGTCCACTTTTCTTCTTTTTACGCTATTTCTTCTTCCCGGATCGTTCGTCGTCACCAGCAAAAAGGAGGACGCATAAGGTCTTTTGGACCTCAACATGATGGGTGCGATCATGCCACCACTTATGCACCGGATCCCATCAATACTCCAAAGTTAAGCATGCTTGGACGAGAATAGTCCTAGGATGGGTAACCCCCTAAGAAGTCCTCGTGTTGCACCCCCCTTTTTCGTTTTGTTTTTTTTGCCCCATTCAGGCTTTCCAAGATTCTTTATCCGTCACATTTATATTATCGAGTCCCACAGCATTTTGGGCAAGGCAATTTCGCTTCGCGTAGAGCCTAGGCCCGCAAACTGAGGGCGCGGGGCCTATGACCAGGTCTCCGTCACTCCGGTGCCCATAACTTTTGATCCGTAAGGAGTTACGTAGCGCACAACATACCATTGGAAAGATCTCTGAGAGCTCTACGACATGCGTAGCAAGCCTAATCTTCTGCGCCTATTTTTGAAGCCCAAAATCGAACGTTTTCATCAGTTTCGGCCCACTTTTCTTCTTTTTGCTCTATTTCTTCATCCTAGATCGCTCGTCTCGACCCGCGAAAAGGAGGACACATAAGGGCTTTGCGACCTCAACATGACGGGTGCGATTATACCAACACTAATGCACTGGATCCCATCAGAACTCTGAAGTTAAGCGTGCTTGGGCAGAGTAGTTCTAGTATAGGTGACCCCCTTGGAAGTCCTCCTGTTGCACCGCCCTTTTTCATTTTGTTTTTTTTGCCCCGTTCATGCTTTCCAAGATTCTTTATCCGTCACATTTTTATTATCAAGTCCCGCAGCATCTTGGGTAAGACAATTTCGCATCGCGTAGAGGCTGGGCTCGCAAACCGACGGCGCGGTGCTTGTGACCTAGTATCCGTCGCTCTGGTGCCCATAACTTTTGATCCATTAGGAGTTATCCAGCGCACAACATACCGTTTGAATGCTCTTTGACAGCTCTACAATGGGGATAGTAAGCCTACTTGGCTGCGCCTATTTTCGGAGCCCAAAATCGAACGTTTTCATCAATTTTGGGTAACTTTTCTTCCTTTTGCGCTGTTTCTTCGTCATAGATCGTTCGTCATGACCGGCGAAAAGGACGACACATAAGGGCTTTCTGACCTCAACATTACGGGTGCGATCATACCAGCACTAATCCACTGGATCCCATCAGAACTCCGAAGTTAAGCGTGCATGGACAAGAGTAATACTAGGCCGGGTGACCCTCTGGGAAGTCCTCGTGGTACACTGCCCTTTTTCATTATGTTTTTCTGCCCTGTTCAGGCTTTCCAAGATTCTTTATCCATCACATTTCTATTATCGAGTCCCACAGCATCTTGGGCAAGACAATTTCGCATCGCGTAGAGGCTGGGCTCGCAAACCGACGGTGCGGAGCCTGTGACCTGGTGTCCGTCTCTCCGATGCCCATAACTTTTGATCCGTTAGTAGTTATCCAGCGCACAACATACCGTTTGAAAGCTCTTTGAGAGCTCTACGACGGGGACAGTAAGCTTTCCCGGCTGCGTATATTTTCGTAGCTCAAAATCGAACGTTTTTATCAATTTTGGGCCACTTTTCTTCCTTTTGCACTGTTTCTTCATCACAGATCGTTTGTCGTGACCGGTGAAAAGGACGACACATAAGGGCTTTTTGACCTCAACATGACGGGTGCGATCATACCAGTACTAATCCACCGGATCCCATCAGAACTCTGAAGTTAAGTGTGCTTGGGCGAGAGTAATACTAGGATAGGTGACCCCCTGGGAAGTCCTCGTGGTGCATCGCCACTTTTCTTCTTTTTGCGCTGTTTCTTCATTGCGGATCGTTCGTCATGACCGGCAAAAAGGACGACACATAAGGGCTTTGCGACCTCAACATGAAGGGTGCGATCATACCAACACTAATGCATTGGATCCCATCAGCACTCCGAAGTTAAGTGTGCTTGGGCGAGAGTAGTACGAGGATGGGTGACCCCCTGGGAAGTCCTTGTATTGCACCCCCCTTTTTCGTTTTGTTTTTTTTACCCCGTTCAGGCTTTCCAAGATTCTTTATCCGTCACATTTCTATTATCGAGTCCCACGGCATCTTAGGCAAGACAATTTCACATCGCGTAGAAGCTGGGCTCACAAACCAATGGCGCGGGGCCTGTGACCAGGTCTCCGTCGCTCTGGTGCAATAACTTTTGATCCGTTAGGAGTTTTGCAGCGCACAACATACCGTTGGAAAGCTCTGTGAGAGCTCTATGATGGGGGCTGCAAGCCTACTCAGCTGCGCATATTTTTAGAGCCCAAAATCGAACGTCTTCATCAGTTTTGGGCTATTTTTCTTCTTTTTAAGCTATTTCTTCATCCTGGATCGTTCGTCGCGACCGGCGAAAAGGACGACACATAAGGGCTTTGCGACCTCAACATTAAAAGTGCAATCATACCACCACTAATGCACCGGATCCCATCAGAACTCCTAAGTTAAGCGTGCTTGGGCGAGAGTAGTACAAGGATGGGTGACCCCCTAGGAAGTCCTCGTATAGCACCCCACTTTTTCGTTTTGTTTTTTTGCCCCGTTCACTCTTCGTCGCTCCGGTGCCCATAACTTTTGATTTGTTAGGAGTTATGCAGTGCACAACATACCGTTGGAAAGCTCTTTGAGAGCTCAACGACGGGAGCAACAATCCTGCTCGGCTGCGACTATTTTCGGAGCCCAAAATTGAACGTTTTCATTAATTTTGTGCCACTTTCTTATTTTTGCGATGTTTCTTCGTCCCGGATCGTTCATCGTGACTGGCGAAAAAGACGACACATAAGGGCTTTGCAACCTCAACATGATGGGTGCGATCATACCACCACTAATGCACTGGATCCCATCAGAACTCCGAAGTTAAGCATGCTTGGACGAGAGTAGTACTAGGATGGGTGACCCCCTGGGAAGTCCTCGTGTTGCACCCCCCTTTTTCGTTTTGTTTTTTGCCCCGTTCAGGCTTTCCAAGATTCTTTATTCGTCACATTTCTATATTGTAATACCCGAGCCCGGAATCTGAAAATTCCTTGTTTATTATTTTGAAAATTATATTTCCTTAAATTCTTTGTGAATTAATTGTTACCTTCTTGCCGTCGCAACGTGCATTGCATTTAGGGAGCGATAGCTAGAGAACGGTTTCTAGTCCTCAACAAATAGTGAAACTAGTATTTAGATGACTTAAATTTATATTTTAATTGTTGCTAGCTATAATTAATCTTTCCTTAGCTAAAATGGCTTTAAAATGCACAAAATAAGGCCCTTTGACCAAGTTTTAAGTGGTTTGACCTAGGACTTTGACTATTTGACCAAGCCAACCTTTTAATAAGCTAAAACAAAGAAAAATAAAAAAAAATAGCAGCTGAACAGAACCTTATGCTGGCCGAAAATATTGAAGAGAAAAAAATCATTTTCAACTTTCAAAACTTCCAATCTTCGCGTGAGCTTGTGCGGGGTTGTTACCGAGCCATCCAGCGTTGTTTTCCTAGCGACTAGGAGTGCCTAAGGTGAGGGAATCATGTTATTTGCGCATTTAAATGTTTAGTGTATCAACTTTGCAATTTTTAGATTTTATCCGTAGATTGTTGTTTAAAGTGTTTTGATGCTTCTAGAATGTTCATTGGCAATTCTAGAATGTGTATTTATAGCTTTTTAACATTTTTGCGGTTAAATGTTGAGATTGCAATTAAATTTAGATGTTGAATAGTGTTTTGTGAATAGTAAACCCTCGGAACGATGAAGTTTTTCCGTTATGATGTCCGTTGATGTAGAATTGTGGTAGGTGTGCTAGAATGCCTAAATGCATGGTTTGTTTGGGTTGCGTAATGGAAAAAACGGGAATTAAGCCTTGTTGAAAGTCGGGGTCGTTTAGGTCGAGTTTAGCATTTTCTCGTTTTGCGTGTTGGCATTGTTTTGGGAGGCCATGGAAGCACTTTTGGTACGATTATGGCGTTGGTTGGGTGTTTGGTTGTTATAGTTGTAGTTCAAACGAGAAAGGGGGAAATCGGGGCTTTGCGCGAGTTCTAGGGTAAAGTAAGGTTTTGGGGTCTTTAGACGTGTCTTATGGTGACTTAGGAGGTTTGGTGAAGTCGATTTCCAGAACTCGTGGCTCGTTTGGAAATGGTAGGGTTTTGATAGTTGGGGCCGGTTTGTATTTTTGTGTGTTTTCTTGACTTTATGCCTATAGAATGCTTAGGGTTGCTTGAAATACTTGTTTGAATTGATTTGGATTGAAATGCTTATCAATTGCTGCTATTGCGTGCGAGAGTAACCTACTTTGTTATTCTTCCACGTATGGCTTTATCGCTTGTTTATCGCCTTGTATCAAGTCTTGCATTGCATAGTGTCTCGCGCGTGAGTGATGGGCCTCTCTGGGTAGCCTTGGGTTGCCAGTGTTGGTTGCTCTAACTCCGCTGCTATTCCCTTTCTCGCTTGGGTTGCCTCCCAGGGAGATTTGGGTCGTAGGTTGATGGATACTTCCGGGGTATTCCAAACTGGTGTTATAAGGTGGTTTGGGCTGGCGCGTCGTCATCGAATTCTTGAATAAAAGTTGCTCGTGAAAAGAGTACCGTATCCTTTGAATGAATGTTTATAGTCTTTAATGCTTGTCTTGTTATAATGTTGACTTGTTTGTATCTTTAAATGATAATTGTATGCATTGCTTGGCTAATTGCATTGCATACTCCTCTCATCTCCGTCCTTGAGACCAATTGCCCTCGCTGAGCAATAGTTTTTGCTCATTCCTCTCTACACTATATTTTTACAGGAGTAGTTGAAGCAGACCCTTTTGAGGTAATTGAGGAGGAAGAACAGGTGGAGGTGTTCCCGTGATTGCACTTCTTTGCTTTGCTGGTGGTTGGTTGCTAGATTTTGTGCTAGCCTTGTTTGATATGTATATTGCTTGGATGTCGCTTAATTTTGAGGCTTGTAGCCTTGTATGTATATTCTGGTTTGAGGCCTCTACGGTCTTATATTGTATAAGTTGGAAGAATGTAAAAGTTGTAAACTTATACCCTTGTGACAAGTAAGGAAATGCATATCATTTTGGGTTGCAAAGTTTATTAATAAGAAATGTATATTTTAAAGAAAGTTGGCTTGTTTTGATTATTTTATGGCTTTCGCAAGTATTATATTGATTTTAGGGTTTTCGGATCGTCCGCGGTACAGAGGAGACTCCGTCCGTGTGTCGGGTCCGGGCTTGGCCTTTTGCAGGGTCGGGTCGGGGCGTGACAATTATCGAGTCCCATGACATCTTGGGCAAGACAATTTCGATTCGCGTAGAGGCTGGGCTTGCAAACTGAGGGCGCGGGGACTATGACTAGGTCTCCGTCGCTCCGGTGCCCATAACCTTTGATCAGTTAGGAGTTATGCAGCGCATAGCATACCGTTGGAAATTTATCTTAGTGCTCTACGACGGGGGCCGCAAGCCTACTCTTCGGCGCCTATTTTCGGGGACCAAAATCGAACGTTTCCATCAGATTTGGGCCATTTTTCTTCTTTTTGCGCTGTTTCTTCATCCCGGATCATTCGTCGTGACAAGCGAAAAGATTGACACATAAGGGCTTTGCGACCTCAACATGATGGGTACGATCATACCACCACTATTGCATTTGATCCCATTAGAAATCTGAAGTTAAGCGTGCTTGGGCGAGAGTAGTACTAGGATGGGTCACCCCCTAGGAAGTTCTCGTGTTGCACCCCCCTTTTTCATTTTGTTTTTTTGCCCCGTTCAGGCTTTTCAAGATTCTTTATCCATCACATTTCGATTATCGAGTCCCACGACATCTTGGGCATGACAATTTCGCTTCGCGTAGAGGCTGGGCTCACAAACCGAGGGCGCTGGGCCTATGACCAGGTCTTTGTCGCTCCGGTGCCCGTAACTTTTGATCCGTTAGGAGTTATACAGCGCACAATATACCATTGGAAAACTCTCTAAGAGTTCTACGACGGGGGCAGCAAGCCCGCTTGGCTGCGATTGTATTCGAAGCCCAAAATCAAACATTTTTATCAGTTTTGAGCCAGTTTTCTTCTTTTTTGCGCTATTTCTTTGTCCCGGATCGTTCGTCGTGACCGGCGAAAAGGATGACACATAAGGGCTTTGCGACGTCGACATGACGGGTGCGATCATACCACCACCAATGCACCAGATCCCATTAGAACTCTGAAGTTAAGCGTGCTTGGGCGAGAATAGTACAAGGATAGGCGACCCCCTGGGAAGTCCTTGTGTTGCACCCCCCTTTTTCGTTTTATTTTTTTGTCCCGTTCAGGCTTTCCAAGATTCTTTATCTGACACATTTCTATTATCAAGTCCCATGGCATCTTGGGCAAGACAATTTCATTTCGCGCAGAGGTTGGGCCCACAAACCGACGACGTGGGCCTATGACCAAGTCTTCGTCGCTCCGGTACCCACAACTTTTGATCCGTAAGGAGTTATGCGGCGAACTGCATGCCGTTGGAAAGTTCTATGAGAACTCTACGAGCGGGGTGGCAGGTCTGCTCATCTGCAATTATTTTCGTAGACCAAAATCGAACGTTTTAATCAGTTTTGGGCCACTTTTCTTCTTTTTGAGCTATTTTTTGTCCCGAATCGTTCTTCGTGACCTGCAAAAAGAATGACACATAAGGGCTTTGCGACCTCAACATGATGGGTGCGATCATACTACCACTAATGCACCGGATCCCATCAGTACTCCGAAGTTTAGCGTGCTTGGGCGAGAGTAGTACTAGGATGGGTGACCCCTTGGGAAGTCCTCATGTTTCACCCCCTTTTTTCATTTTGTTTTTTTGCCCCGTCCAGGCTTTCCAAGATGCTTTAACTGTCACATTTATATTATTGAGTCCCACAGCATCTTGGGCAAGACAATTTCGCATCGCGTACAGGCTGGGCTTACAAACCGAGGGTGCGAGGCCTGTGACCAAGTCTCTGTCGCTCTGATGTCCATTACTTTTGATCCGTTAGTAGTTATGCAGCGCACAACATACCGTTGGAAAGCTATCTGAGATCTCTACGACAGCGGCGGCAAGCAAACTCTTCTGCGCCTATTTTCGGAGCCTAAAATCGAATGCTTCTTTAAGTTTTGGGCCACTTTTCTTCTTTTTGTGCTGTTTCTTCGTCCCGGATTGTTTGTCATGACCCGCGAAAAGGATGACACATAAGGGCTTTGCTCCCTCAACATAAAGGGTACGATCATACCCACTAATGCACTGGATCCCATCTGAACTCCGTAGTTCAGCGTGCTTGGGCGAGAGTAGTACTAGGACGGGTGACCCATTGGGAAGTCCTCGTGTTGCTCTCCCCTTTTTCGTTATATTTTTTTGACCCGTTTGGGCTTGCCAAGATTATTTATCCGTCACATTTCTATTATCGAGTCCCACGGCATCTTGGGCATGGCAACTTCCTTTTGCGTAGAGGCTGGGCCTGCAAACCAAGTGCACGGGGCCTGTGACCAGGTCTCTGTCGCTCCGGCGCCTATAACATTTTATCCGTAAGGAGTTATGCCTCGCACAACATGCCGTTGGAAAGTTCTATGAGAACTCTACGAGCGGGGTGGCAGGTCTGCTCATCTGCAATTATTTTCGTAGACCAAAATCGAACGTTTTAATCAGTTTTGGGCCACTTTTCTTCTTTTTGAGCTATTTTTTGTCCCGAATCGTTCTTCGTGACCTGCAAAAAGAATGACACATAAGGGCTTTGCGACCTCAACATGATGGGTGTGATCATACTACCACTAATGCACCGGATCCCATCAGTACTCCGAAGTTTAGCGTGCTTGGGCGAGAGTAGTACTAGGATGGGTGACCCCTTGGGAAGTCCTCGTGTTGCACCCCCCATTTTCGTTTTGTTTTTTTGCCCCGTTCAGGCTTTCCAAGATTCTTTATCCATCAAATTTCTATTACCGAGTCCCATGGCATCTTGGGCAAGACAATTTCTCTTCGCGTAGAGGCTGGGCCTACAAACCAAGGGCGCAGGGCCTGTGACCAGGTTTCCGTTGCTGCGGTATCCATAACTTTTGATCCGTACGGAGTTATGCGCCGCATATCATACCGTTGGAAAGCTCTCTGAGAGCTCTACGAGCGGGGCAGCAGGCCTACTCATCTGCGACTATTTTCGGAACCTAAAATCGAACGTTTTCGTCAATTTTTGGCCAGTTTTCTTCTTTTTGGGCTTTTTCTTCATCTCGGATCATTTTTCATGACCGGCAAAAAGGACGATACATAAGGGCTTTGCTACCTCAACATGACGGTTACGATCAAACCATTACTAATGCACCGGATCCATCAGAACTCCGAAGTTAAGCGTGCTTGGGCTGAGTAGTTCTAGGAAGGGTGACCCCCTAGGAAGTACTCGTGTTGCACCCCCTTTTTTGTTTTGTTTTTTTTCCCGTTCAGGCTTTCTAAGATTCTTTATCCGTCACTTTTCTATTATCGAGTCCCACAGCATCTTGGGTAAGATAATTTCATATCGCGTAGAGGCTGGGCTCGCAAACCGAGGGCACGGAGACTGTGACCTGGTCTACGTCGCTCTGTTGCCCATAACTTTTGATACGTTAGAAGTTATCCAGCGAATAGTATGCCGTTGGAAAGCGCTTTTAGAGCTCTACGACGGGGGTAGCAAGCTTGCTCGGTTTTGCCTATTTTCAGAGCCCAAAATCGAATGTTTTCATCAATTGCAAACCATTTTTCCTCTTTTTGCGATGTTTCTTCATCCCGGATCGTTCGTCATGACCGGTAAAAATGACGACACATAAGGGCTTTGAGACCTCAACATGACGGGTGCAATCATACCAGCATTAATGCACCAGATCCCATTAGAACTCTGAAGTTAAGAGTGCCTGGGCGAGCGTAGTACTGGGATGGGTGACCCCTTGGGAAGTCCTCGTGTTGTACCCTCCTTTTTCGTTTTGTTTTTTTGCCCCGTTCAGGCTTTCCAAGATTCTTTATCCATAAAATTGCTATTATCGAGTCCCATGGCATCTTGGGTAGGACAATTTCGCATCGTGTAGAGGCTGGACTCACAAACCGAGGGCACCGGGACTGTGACCAGGTCTCTGTCGCTCAGGTGCCCATTACTTTTGATTCGTTAGGAGTTATGCAACGCACAGCAAACCGTTGGAAAGCTATTTGAGAGCTCTATAACAGGGGCAGCAAGCCTACCCTTCTGCGCCTATTTTCGGAGCCCAAAATCGAACGTTTCCATCAATTTTGGGCCACTTTTCTTCTTTTTGCATTGTTTCTTCATCCCGGATCGTTCATCGTAATCGGCGAAAAGGACAACATATAAGGGCTTTGCGACCTCAACATGAAGGGTGTGATCATACCACCACTAATGCACCGGATCCTATCAGTATTCCAAAGTTAAGCGTACTTGGGCGAGAGTAGAACCACGATGGGTGATCCCCTGGGAAGTCCTCTTGTTGCACCCCCCTTTTTCGTTTTATTTTTTTGCCCCGTTCAGGCTTTTCAAGATTCTTTATCTATCACATTTCTATTATCGAGTCCACGACATCTTGGGCAAGACAATTTCGTATCGCGCAAAGGCTTGACTCGTATACCGAGGGCGCCGGGACTGTGACCAGGTCTCCGTCACTCCGGTGCCCATAACTTTTGATCCGTTAGGAGTTATGCAACGCACAGCATACCTTTGGATACCTCTATGAGAGCTCTACAACGAGGTCAGCATGCCTGCTCTTCTACGCCTATTTTTGGAGCCTGAAATCGAAAGTATTCATCAATTTTGGTCTAATTTTCTTCTTTTGGCGCTATTTCTTCTTCCCGGATCGTTCATCGTGACCGGCAAAAAGGACCACACATAAGGGCTTTATGACCTCAACATGAAGGGTAGGGTCATGCCACCACTAATGCACTGAATCCCATCAGTACTCCGAAGTTAAGCGTACTTGGGCGAGAGTAGTACTAGTATAGGTGACCCCTTGGGAAGTCCTCTTGTTGCACCCCCCTTTTTCGTTTTGTTTTTTTGCCCCATTCAGGCTTTTGAAGATTCTTTATCCGTTACATTTCTATTATCGAGTCCACGACATCTTGGGCAAGACAATTTCGAATCGTGTAAAGGCTTGGCTCGCATACCGAGGGCGCGGGGCCAGTGACCAGGTCTCCGTCGCTCCGGTGCCCATAACTTTTGATCCAACAGGAGTTATACAGCGCACAACATACCTTTGGAAAGCTCAATGAGAGCTCTACAACGAAGGCAGCATGCCTGCTCTTCTACGCCTATTTTTGGAGCCCAAAATTGAAAGTTTTCATCAGTTTTGGGCCAATTTACTTTTTTGTGTTGTTTCTTCATCCCGGATCATTCGTCTTGACTGTCGAAAAGGACGACACATAAGGGCTTTGCAACCTCAACATGAAGGGTGCGATCATACCACCACTAATGCACTGGATCCCATCAGTACTCCGAAGTTAAGCGTGCTTGCGCGAGAGTAGTACTAGGATGGGTGACCCCTTGGGAAGTCCTCTTGTTGCACCCCCCTTTTTCGTTTTGTTTTTTTGCCCCGTTCAGGTTTTCCAAGATTCACTATCTATCACATTTCTATTATCGAGTCCCATGGCATCTTGCGCAAGAAAATTTCGCATCGCGTAGAGGCTGGGCCTGCAAACCGAGGGCGCGGGGCCTGTGACCAGGTCTCTGTCGCTCCTGTACCTATAACTTTTGATTCGTATGGACTTATGCAGCGCACATCATACTGTTGGAAAGCTCTCTGAGAGCTCTACGAGCGGGGCAGCAGGCGTGCTCATCAGCGACTATTTTCAGAGCCTAAAATCGAATGTTTTCATCAATTTTGGGCCACTTTTCTTCTTTTTGAGCTCTTTCTTCGTCTCGGATCGTTCTTCGTGACCGACAAAAAGGACGACACATAAGGGCTTTGTGACCTCAATGTAACGGTCATGATCATACCACCACTAATGCACCAGATCCCATCAGTACTCCGAAGTTAAGCGTGCTTGGAAGAGCCTAGTACTAGGATGGGTGACCCCTTGGGAAGTCCTCGTGTTGCACCCCACTTGTTCGTTTTGTTTTTTTGCCCCGTTTAGGCTTTTCAAGATTCTTTATCCGTCACATTTCTATTATTGATCCCACGACATCTTGGGCAAGAAAATTTACATCGCGTAGAGGCTGGGCTCGCAAACCGAGGACGCGGGGCCAGTGACTAGGTCTCCGTCGCTCTAGGGCCCATAACTTTTGTTCCGTTAGGAGTTATACAGCGCACATCATACCGTTCGAAAGCTCTCTGCGAGCTCTATGATGGAGGTAGCAAGCCTGCTGTGCTATGCCTATTTTCATCAGTTGTGGGTCACTTTTCTTCTTTTTGTGCTAGTTCTTCATCCCTGATCGTTCGTCGTGACCGGCGAAAAGGTTGACACATAAGGGCTTTCCGACCTCAACATGATAGGTGCGATCAAATCACCACTAATGCACCAGATCCCATTAGAACTCCGAAGTTAATCGTGCTTGGGCGATTGTAGTTCTAGTATGGGTGACCCCTTGGGAAGTCCGCGTGTTGCACCCCCTTTTTCATTTTGTTTTTTTTGACCCGTTCATGCTTTCCAAGATTCTTTATCCGTCATATTTCTATTAACGAGTCCCACGACATCTTGGGTAAGGTAATTTCGCATCGCGCAGAGGTTGGGCTCGCAAACTGAGGGCGCAAGGCCTGTGACCTGGTCTTTGTCGCTCCGGTGCCTATAACTTTGATCCGTTAGGTGTTATCCACCTCACAGCATACCGTTGGAAAACTCTCTAAGAGATCTACGATGGGGGCATCTTGCCTGCTCTTCTGCACTAATTGTTGGAGCCTAAAATTGAATGTTTTCATCAATTTTGGGCCACTTTTCTTCTTTTTACGCTGTTTCTTCATCCCGGATAGTTCGTCGTGACCAGCAAAAAGGACAACACATAAGGGCTTTGCGACCTCAACATGAAGGGTGCGATCATATCATCACTAATGCACCAGATCCCATCAGAACTCCGAAGTTAAGCGTGCTTGGGCGATAGTAGTACTAGGATGGGTGACCCCCTGGGGAGTCCTCGTGTTGCACCCCCCCTTTTTTGTTTTGTTTTTATGCCCCATTCATGCTTTCCAAGATTCTTTATCCGTCACATTTCTATTATCGAGTCCACAACATCTTGGGCTAGACAATTTCGCATCGCGCAGAGGCTGGGCTAGCAAGCCGAAGGTGTGGGGCTTGTGACCAGGTCTCTATCGCTCCGGTGCCCATAACTTTTGATCCGTTAGGAGTTATGCAGCGCACAGCATACCTTTGGAAAGCCCTCTGAGAGCTCTACGATGATGGCAGCATGCCTGCTCTTCTGTGCCTATTTTCAAAGCCTAGTATCGAAAGTTGTCATCAGTTTTGGGCCGATTTTCTTCTTTTAGCATTGTTTCTTGATCCCGGATCGTTTGTCATGACCGGCGAAAAGGACGACAAATAAGGGCTTTGCAACCTCAACATGAAGGGTGCGATTATACCACCCCTAATGCACTGGATCCCATCAGAACTCCAAAGTTAAGCGTGCTTGGGCGAGAGTAGTACTAGGATAGGTGACCCCTTGGGAAGTCCTCGTGTTGCACCCTCCTTTTTTGTTTTGTTTTTTTGCCCTGTTCAGGCTTTCCAAGATTCTTTATCCGTCTCATTTCTTTTATCGATTCCCACAACATCTTGGGCAAGACAATTTCGATTCGCGTAAAGGCTAGGCTCGCAAACCGAGGGCGCGAGGCCTGTGACCAGGTCTCCGTCGCTCTGGTGCCCATAACTTTTGATCCGTTAGGAGTTATGCAGCACACATCAAACCTTTGGAAATCTCTATGAGAGCTCAAACAAGGGTAGCATGCCTGCTCTTCTGCGCCTATTTTCGGAGCCCAAAATCGAATGTTTTCATTTGTTTTGGGCCACTTTTCTTCTTTTTACGCTGTTTCTTCATCCCGAATCGTTCTTCGTGACCAGCGAAAAGGAAGACACATAAGGGCTTTTCGACCTCAACATGAAGGGTGCGATCATACCACCACTAATGCACTGGATCCCATCAGAATTCCAAAGTTAGGCGTGCTTGGGCGAGAGTAATACTAGGATGGGTGACCCCTTGAGAAGTCCTCATGTTGCACCCCCCCTTTTTCATTTTGTTTTTTTGCCCCGCTTAGGCTTTTCAAGATTCTTTATCCGTGACATTTCTATTGTCGAGTCCCACGACATCTTGGGCAAGACAATTTCGATTCACGTAGAGGCTAGGCTCGCAAACCGAGGGCGCGGGGCTTGTGACAAGGTCTCCTTCGCTCCGGTACCCATAACTTTTGATCCGTAAGGAGTTATCTAGCGCACAACATACCGTTGGTAAGTTCTATAAGAGCTCTATGACGGGGGCAGCAATCCTGCTTGGTTGCCCCTATTTTCGGAGCACAAAATCGAACATTTTCATCAATTTCTGGCCACTTTTCCTCTTTTTGTGATGTTTTTTCGTCCCGGATCGTTCGTCATGACCGGCGAAAAGGACGACACATAAGGGCTTTGTGACCTCAACATGACGGGTGTGATCATACTACCACTAATGCACCGGATCCCATCAGAACTCCGATGTAAGGCCCGACCCCGAATAACGTGTCTTACCTTGATTTGCGTGCCTTAGACCTAGAATTATATGACCGACCATGGATTACGTGCCCTGTCTTGGTTCTTGTCCATGCCTCGTTGTACGTGCCTTGACCTAAAATTGTGTGCCTTAATCCTCGACTTACGTGCCCTGACTTTGATTTACGTACGATACCTCGATTTGTGTACACTGACCTTGAATTGTGTGCCCTAACCTAGGTTTAAGAGTTGTGCGTCAATTAACGTGCATTGCATTGAATTACATACCTTGCATTAATTTACGTGCATTCACCTAGGGTTACGTGCATTTGCATTGGAATATGTGCATTTATCTTGAAGTATGTGTCTTACATCGTAGTTTGTATCTACCTCATTATTCATGTCCCGTATTGATTTCTATGCATGTCTCGTAGTGCGTGCCTTACCTCATAGTGCATGTCCTAGACCATGGAAAGCATGCCCGCACGCTAATCAATAAAGAATCCTACACAAATCCCTAGACTATTAAAAAAAATCCTACACAATCCACTAACCAATATTATATTCCTAATTCAAATTCTCTACAAACTTCACTAATAATAAAATAACACTAAACTATTCCTACATTTCCCACTATCTATTATTCTATTCATAATTCAAACTCATCAACAAACATTCCTATATTTTATTCTACCTAGATTCCCTAATTTTCCAACATTCCTATGACAAGTACAAGACACAATGCAACC
The DNA here is from genome assembly GCA_037974665.1 of Ehretia macrophylla. Classification (NCBI taxonomy): domain Eukaryota; kingdom Viridiplantae; phylum Streptophyta; class Magnoliopsida; order Boraginales; family Ehretiaceae; genus Ehretia; species Ehretia macrophylla. Next base: position 30,342,018 of record CM075781.1, read on the forward strand.
TAGGATAGACAAATGCATGACAATACAAAAATAATAATAAAAACCTCACCTAAACCCTTCCCTTTCTCGGCCCCATCACTATAGCATGCTAACAATTCAAATAATACTAAAAAGACACAAAATCAGATTTTTCAAAGCTCAAGGCCAACACACAAGCACATGCTCACAAACAACTCTTCAAACATTCATTTTTCTCTCAAAACTCTCTCATTCTCTCTCCTTCTCTCTCATTTTTTACCATGGCTGCCCCTTGAGCATTCAAGACTCCTAACAACTCTCTAAGACTCTCCTAAGCTCGGCCATAGCAAGCACAAGCAACCAACATAGCAAGAAAACTCACACAAGCTCTCAAACCTCTCATTTTCAGCCTAGGAAATCAAGATACCACTCGGCCAAAGCAAGGAAAGAAGACCTTTTGTGCGATTTCAAGAGCATTTGTGCATTTCCATCCATCAATAGGCTAAGGTGAGGGTTAAACTCTTTTAAAAGCTTTCAAAAATCACATGCATGCCTTCATATGACTATATTTACCTCTGTAGTTGTTGTATATGTGTGTATATGAGCTTATATACCTATGCATGGCTAGATTTTTGGTTAAAACTTGAAGAAAGGTAAAAACGTTTTTACTGGCAGTTTTCTGATCTTGTAGTACGAGGTGCATTTGGCTTAGTAAACCTTGATAAAAATGCGTGAAAATTGGTAGGCCACTAGTTTTGTCAGTTATGAACATTTTTTATAGAAATAGGCCACGGCCAATTTTGAATCTAAAGCCTCCAAAATGGTCAAATATCGTGAGGTGTCTAAATCTGGAAAAATTGAAAAAATGAAATAGGTTTCTGGTAGATTACTGACTTTGTAGAACGAAGTGTTTCTGACCTAGTAAAGGTTGGTGAAAATGCATGAAAGTTGGTAGGTTGCTAGATTTTGACGTTCTGGAGATTTTTACCAGAAATAGACCAAAGTCAATTCTGATTCTAAGACCCACAAAAATAGAAAAAATCGTAATGTGTCTAAAACTGGACAGTTTTGCATAGTCTTACGGTTTTGGCCATAATTCCTAAGTCCGAACGCCAAATGATGCGACGTTTGTTTCTACATTTAAATCACTCATTAAGCTTCAATTTGACACTTGGTTCACTGGAATTGGAGGTTGTTTTCTTGTCTAAATGAATGTGGGAAAACAGACCATTGCAGTGAGGGTTTTGTTTTGCGATATGCTTAGAATAATGTTCAGACCGTGCTTGAGGGATTGAATGCTTGGAATTGTGGCACTTAGATGTTGTGTGGACTGTTGTGACTGGTTAAGGGTGCTTAATTTGATTGATGTATGACTTGGGATCATTAATTGATGAATGTTTTGCTTAACCGCATGTTTAAGCACAGAATTGAGGCCTTAATGCTTATGACTATTTCCTAAGAGATGATCTTATGGTTAAACGTGTTAAATTGTGTGGTTAATCGGCTGCCCGTATTTGTCCTTATAGCTCTAAATGTGATTTTCGATGATTGCATGTTGCTAAATGAGCTATTCTTGTATCCGGTCTCATATAAATGTCATTGCATGCTTGTATAATGTTAATACTTGATACGTGAACCCCGAAATGAGTTATATGACCTGATTTATATGTGTTACTTGGCTGCCCGTTTAATATTCATATGACTCTACGTGTTCTACAAAGTGAAACTTCATGTCAAGCATGCCTCGATCGTTTACTTGGCAATATGTGATCTTGAAATTGCTTGGAGGTAACCTACTTTGTTGTCCTCCTAATGTGAATCATTAAATGGTTTAAATGTACATTGTATACAAGGATGCAACCTTTCATTGTGGCATGGTATCGTTTCACGAATGCCGGGCGGTATAGGGCTTGCTGGTGCTCCCGTGACTACCATGGTCCAATTCCTTCTCTCACTTGGCATTCCACCCTCGGAGAGTTAGGTCGTAGGATTTCGGGGTAAATCCGGAGTACACCCAATTGGGAGTGTTAAGTGGATGATTGAAGCCGGCCGCAACAACTATTATCGGAAATGATCTTGAGAGCAAATGCTCACTGATTGATCTTGAGAGTGAAAGCTCACCGTATCCTTTTCACTATGTGTTTAAGTACTCTCGCTTGGTTCCTAGAGGACCTCGGGGAGGAAAGACGGGTAAATGTGTTCATTTATATTTATGTTCTGTTATGAACTTGCTTATTTCATATGACATGTTTTCAAAAAGGTTTTTCATAAGATTAACCGGAAAAGAGTTTTTAAAATGTTATCTCTCGTTTCCCCTCGCTGAGTTTATAAGGACTCACCCTCTTTTATCATCACAGGTGAAGAAGATTTGGAACAGGTACCCGAAGATAATGTGCCTGTCGATGATTCCTTGGAGTGATTGCGTGCTTTATGTGCCTTGCTTGATAGTGGTTGTTTTGTGAACGTTGTGTTTGCTTTGAAGACTACTTATTTTGTTGATGTAAATGACCCCATTGTAATTTGGGTCTAATTTTGGGATTGTACTATCTATAACCGGATGAACTCTTTATTTGGTTGTTTGCTTTCATTTTTTTGATTACTAGTTCTCGTGTTGTACCCCCCTTTTTCATTTTGTTTTTTTGCCCCGTTCAGGCTTTCCAAGATTCTTTATCCGTCACATTTCTATTATCGAGTCCCACGGCATCTTGGGCAAGGCAATTTCGCTTGGCGAAGAGGCTGGGCCGGCAAACTGAGCGCGCGGAGCCTGTGACCAGGTCTCTATCGCTTCGGTGCCCATAACTTTTGATCCGTAAGGAGTTATGCAGCGCACAACATACCGTTGGAAATATCTCTGAGAGCTCTGCGATAGGGGCAACAAGCTTGCTCTTCTGCGCCTATTTTTAGAGTCCAAAATCGAATGTTTTCATCAATTTTGGGCCATTTTTCTTCTTTTTGTGCTATTTCTTCATCCCAGATCGTTCGTCGTCACCCGCGAAAAGAACGACACATAAGGGCTTTGCAACCTCAACATGAAGGGTGCGATCATACCACCACTAATGCACCGAATCCCATCAGAACTCCGAAGTTAAGCGTGCTTGGGCGAGAGTAGTACTAGGATGGGTGACCCCCTGGGAAATCCTCGTGTTGCACCCCCCTTTTTCGTTTTTTTTTTTTGCCCCGTTCAAGCTTTCTAAGATTCTTTATCTGTCACATTTCTAATATCGAGTCCCACGACATCTTGGCCAAGACAATTTCGATTCGCGCAGAGGCTAGGCTTGCAAACCGAGGGCACGGGGTCTGTGACTAGGTCTTTGTCGCTCCGGTGCCCATAACTTTTGATTCGTTAGGAGTTATGCAGCGCACAACATACCGTTGGAAAGCTCTCTGAGAGCTCTACAACGGGGGCAGCAAACCGAGGGCGCGGGGTCAGTGACCAGGTCTTTGTCGCTCCGGTGCCCATAACTTTTGATTCGTTAGGAGTTATGCAGCGCACAGTATACTGTTGGAAAGCTCTTTGAGAGCTCTACAACGGGGGCAGCAAGCCTACTCTTTTGTGCCTATTTTCGGATCCCAAATTTGAACATTTTTATTAGTTTTGGGCCACTTTTCTTCTTTTTGCGCTGTTTCTTCGTCCCGGATCGTTCGTCGTGACCGGTGAAAAGGACGACACATAAGGGCTTTGTGACCTCAACATGACGGGTGTGATCATACCACCACTAATGTATCGGATCCTATCAGAACTCTGAAGTTAAGCATGCTTGGGCGAGAGTAGTACTAGGATGGGTAACCCCTTGGGAAGTCTTCGTGTTGCACTCCCCTTTTTCGTTTTGTTTTTTTGCCCCTTTCAGTGTTTCCAAGATTCTTTATCTGTCACATTTCTATTATCGAGTCCCACAGCATCTTGGGCAACACAATTTCATTTCACGTAGAGGCTGGGCCCGCAAACCGAGGGCGCGGGACTTGTCACCAGGCCTCCGTCGCTCCAGTACCCATAACTTTTGATCCCTAAGGAGTTATACGACGCACATCACACCGTTGGAAAACTCTCTGAGAGCTCTACGACGGGGGAAGCAGGCCTACTCATCTGCACCTATTTTTGGAACCCAAAATCGAACATTTTCATCAATTTTGGGCCACTTTTCTTCTTTTTGGGCTGTTTCTTCATCCCAAATCATTCGTTGTCATCGGCAAAAAGGACGACACATAAGGGCTTTGGAATCTCAACATGACGGGTACGATCATACCAGCACTAATGCACCGGATCCCATCAGTACTCTGAAGTTAAGAGTGCTTGGGCGAGAGTAGTACTAGGATGGGTGACCCCGTGGGAAGTTCTCGTGTTGCACCCCCCTCTTTCGTTTTGTTTTTTTTGCCCCGTTCAGGCTTTCCAAGATTCTTCATCCGTCATATTTCTATTATCGAGTCCCACGGAATCTTGGGCAGGACAATTTTGCATCTCGTAGAGGCTGGGCTCTCAAACTAAGGGCGTGGGGCCTGTGACCAGGTCTCCGTCACTTCTGTGCCCATAACTTTTGATCGGTAAGGAGTTATGTAGCGCACAATATACCGTTGAAAAGCTCTCAGAGAGCTCTACGACGCGGGCAGTAACCTTGCTCAGCTGCGCCTATTTTTTGAGTCCAAAATCAAATGTTTTCATCAGTTTTGGACTACTTTTCTTCTTTTTGCAGTGTTTCTTTGTCCCGGATCGTTCGTCGTGACCCGCGAAAATGACGACACATAAGGGATTTGCGACCTCAACATGATGGGTGCGATCATACATGCACTAATACACCGGATCCCATCGAAAATCCGAAGTTAAGCATGCTTGGGTGAGAGTAGTACTAGGATGGGTGACACCCTCGGAAGTCCTCGCGTTGCACCCCCCTTTTTTGTTTTGTTTTTTTGCCCCGTTCAGGCTTTCCAAGATTCTTTATCCGTCACATTTCTATTATCGAGTCCCACGACATCCAGTGTCCATAACTTTTGATCCGTAAGGAGTTATACGGCGCGCTGCATACTGTTGGAAAGCTCTCTGAGAGCTCCATGACGGGGACAGCAAGCCTACTCTACTGCGCCTGCTTTCAGAGCCCAAAATGGAAAGTATTCATCAGTTTTGGGCCACTTTTCTTCTTTTTGCGCTGTTTCTTCATCCAAGATCGTTCGTCGTGACTGGCGAAAAGGATGACACATAAGGGCTTTGCGACCTCAACATGACGGGTGCAATCATACCACCACTAATGCACCAGATCCTATCAATACTCTAAAGTTAAGTGTGCTTGGGCAAGGGTAGTACTAGGATGGGTAACCCCGTAGGAAGTCCTCGTGTTGCCCCCCCATTTTTCGCTTTGTTTTTTTTGCCCCGTTCAGGATTTCTAAGATTCTTTATCCGTCACATTTCTATTATCTTGACCCACGACATCTTGGGCAAGACAGTTTCCTATCACGTAGAGGCTGGGCTCGCAAACCGAGGGCGCGGGGCCTATGACCAGGTCTCCTTCGCTCCGGTGCCCATAACTTTTGATCTGTTTGGAGTTATGTAGCGCACAGCATACCATTGGAAAGCTCTCTGAGAGCTCTACGACAGGGGCAGCAAGCTTCCTCGGCTGGGCCTTTTTCGGAGCCCAAAATTGAACATTTTCATTAGTTTTGGGCCATTTTTCTTCTTTTTGCACTATTTCTTAATCCCAGATCGTTCATCGTGATCCGTGAAATGGACGACACAAAAGGGATTTGCGACCTCAACAAGATGGGTGCAATCATACCAGCATTAATACATCAGATCCCATCAGATCTCCGAAGTTAAGCGTGCTTGGGCGAGAGTAGTACTAGGATTGGTGACCCCCTGGGAAGTCCTCGTGTTGCACCCCCCTTTTTCGTTTTGTTTTTTTGCCCCGTTCAGGCTTTCCAAAATTCTTTATCCATCACATTTCTATTATCGACTCCCACGGCATCTTGGGCAAGACAATTTTGCAATGCATAGAGGCTAGGCTCTCAAACCGAGGGCGCCAGGCCTGTGACCAGGTCTCCGTCGCTCCGATGCCCATAACTTTTGATCCGTTTGGAGTTATATAGCGCACATCATACCGTTGGAAAGCTCTCTAAGAGCTCTATGACAGGGGCAGCAAGCCTACTCAACTGCGCCTGTTTTCAAAGCCCAAAATGGAAAGTTTTCATCAGTTTCAGGCCACTTTTCTTCTTTTTGTGCTGTTTCTTCGTCCCAGATCGTTCGTCATGACCGGTGAAAAGGATGACACATAAGGGCTCTGTGACCTCAACATTACGGGTGCGTTCATACCTGTACTAATTCATCGGATCCCATCAGAACTCTGAAGTTAAGCGTGCTTGGATGAGAGTAGTACTAGGATGGGTGACCCCTTGGGAAGTCCTCGTGTTGTACCCCCTTTTTCGTTTTATTTTTTTGTCGCGTTCGGGCATTCCAAGATTCTTTATCCATCACATTTCTATTATCGAGTACCACGGAATCTTGGGCAAGACAATTTCGCATCACGTAGAGGCTGGGCTAGCAAACTGAGGGCGCGGGGCCTATGACCAGGTCTCCATCGCTCTGGTGCCCATAACTTTTGATCCGTTAGGAGTTGTGTAGCGCACAACATACCGTTGGAAAGCTCTCTGAGAGCTCTACGACTGGGGCAGCATGCTGGTCCTATTTTCGGAGCCCAAAATGGAAAGTTTGCATCAGTTTTGGGCCACTTTTCTTCTCTTTGCGCTATTTCTTCGTCTAGGATTGTTCGTCGTGACCGACGGAAAGGATGACACATAATGTGACACCCCAATCCCTCTCGAGACCGGGAGTTCTATCATTCAATCTAATCACAACGCAAACCAAAACCCGGGCATAATTTTAGGGAAAACGGACGGAGTCTCCCCTGTTTCTAGGCGAAATGTAAAACCTGTGACAGCATAGAAGTGGACCAATACCATGTCCAAACATTCAACCACCTCAAAGCCATCCGACCCTTGGTTCACAACAATCAAATCACAAGTAAATATACATTCAAGCTTAGCAATTAAACTACACCAACCTATTTCATAAGCTAGACTATCATACCTTTCTATCTCTTTTCCTTTGTCATTACAAATATACATTAAAGTTAAGCTACATTAACTAAATGCATAATCTAATGAAACTTAAATTACATCCCCTTTAACATTAAATATATATAATACATAAAAGCATACAACTTTACAACTTTGACAACTCAAGTCACATAGGCACGCAGGACAACTCTTCAGGCACGAACTGTCACATAATCACGAACTTCCAGCTAACATGACATTTCCTGAAATGTGGTGGTGAGGAGTGAGTATAGACAACACGTATACTCAGTGAGGGCGAGACAAATATCGAGTTGGAGAGAAAGAAAGTCGTGCAATGCAAATAAGACAGTTAAGCAATATAACTGATAAATAAGCAATCAAAACAAACAATCAATACAATAAGCAATTACTGAAAGCATTAACACAACCATTCAAAGCTATACCACACTTTGAAGGCTATGGTTCACTCATACGAACAATGTACCATTTCACGAGCGATACATCAATCTCGAGCTTGATGTTGACAACGATGACAATAAGCGCGCATCCACCTTATAACACCAGTTTGGAATACCCCGGAAGTATCCATCAATCTACGACCCAAATCTCCCTGGGAGGCAACCCAAGCGAGAAAAGGGAATAGCAGCGGAGCTAGAGCAACCAACACTGGCAACCCGAGGCTACCCAGAGAGGCCCATCACTCACGCGTGAGACACTATGCAATGCAAGGCTCGATACAAGGCAATAAACGAGCGATAACACAACAATACAAACTAGTGACAACAAACGAGATAACAAGCAATCACAATCAATACTAACATTCAACTAACTTTTCAAGCATAACAAGCAATAATAAGCAACAATAACACCAATTAAACAAGTATATCAAGCAACCCTAAGCATTCTATAGGCATAATATCAAGATAACAAGCAAAATCACAAATCGGCCCCAACTATCAAAACACTACCATTTCCAAACGAGCCACGAGTTCTGGAAACCGACTTCGCCAATCCTCCTAGGTCACCATAAGGCACGTCTAAGGATCCCGAAACCCCACTTTACCCTAGAATTCGCGCAAAGCCCCGATTTCCCCCTTTGCTCCTTTGAACTACAACTATACCAACCAAACACCCAACCAACGCCATAATCGAACCAAAAGTGCTTCCATAGCCTTCCGAAACAATGCCATCACGCAAAACGAGAAAACACTAAACTCGACCTAAACGACCCCGACTTTCACCAAGGCATTTTTCTCATTTTTTCCATTACGCAACCTAAACAAATCATGCATTTAGACATTCTAGCATGCCTAGCACCTTTTCACATCAACAGATAGCATAACAGCGCAACTTTATCGTTTCAAGGGTTTACTATTCATGTTTTACTATTCAACTAACAAATTATATTTCAATTTCAATATTCAACCGCAGAAAATGTTAAAAAGCTATAAATACATGTTTTACGATTGCTAGAGAACATTCTTTAAGTATTAAAATGATTAAACTAACGATCTACGCATAAAATCCAAAAATTAAAGTTTAGATACAAATATTTCAAATGCGCAAATAACGATGAAACCCTCACCTCAGACGCTCTTAGACGCTAGGAAAACCTCGTAGGATACCTCAGAAACCATCCCGTGCGAGCTCACGCGAAGAATCGAAGATTTTGGCTTGAAATCTTTTTTTTTCTCTTCATATTTTCGGCCCTAGCTGATTCTGTTTTCAGCTTCTATTTTTTTTTTTTGTGCTTTGTTAAGCTATTAAAAGAGGCACAAGGTCAAAATGGTCAAGCCCCTTGGTCAAACCACTTAAAAATTGGTCAAACTAGCCTATTTTCATGCATTTTAAGCTAAAAACAACTAAGGAAATGTTAATTCTAGCTAACAACAATTAAATTATAAAATTTAAGGCACTAAAATACTAGTTTCACTAATTGCTGAGGACTAGAAAATATTCTCTAGCTATCACTCCCGAAATGCAATGCATGTTGCGGCAACAAACAAGTAACAATTAAATGTCAAAGAATCTAAGAAATATATCATTTTTTGGAAAGCATCATAGTTTAAAATTTACTCTGTCTCGGAGCTACTTTTTATTTAATTGAAATCCGAGCATTTAAGTGCAAGAAATCTAAAACCGATTGACATAAATATGAAATATAGGTGATATTCCGTTAAAATAATTAACTCAAGTATTATTTTAATTACTTCCAAAAGAAATATGAAAATAAAGCTACAATTAAATGTTTAACAAAAAATACACACAAATTCAATGCTAACATTTAAGATGTCACTTAATTAAATGCCATTAAATGCATGCCGAGTTCGGGTTATCACATCCTTCCCCCCCTTAAAACAATTACGTCCTCGCAATTCTTCTTCCAATAGAACTCTGCATCATCTGAAATCCAACTCTGACCACTCTTCATTGGTTGCTGAACAAGACACCGAATAAGAACGCTCAAAGAATACCTTACTAAGAAGCCCCAATAGTACTGACTGAAAACTCCAAACAATAACGCCAAATAAAGGTTTAATTGAAAATACCATCTTGAAATCCAAATAAGAATTCCGCTGGTCAAGAATATCATAAGAGAATTCCCCGCTAAGAGTGCCGAGAAGATGCCAATAAAGACTAAAGCAAAGATACTGTAGATATTACCAATATACGAATCCTCTATAAAAATCCAACAAGTATCAAATAAGGAAGTCAAAGGATGGCCAAAATAGATGCAGCACATATAAGACCAAGCTCCAAGACCTCTTCGCCATTTGCCGAGTGCAACCTTTATACAGCTTACCATCAAGGATGCCTAAAGTATTCCATAGCATGCCGTAAGCAATATAAGATAATAATTATGAACAAGATCCCAAGTGTAAGACTTCCAATAGTGCCAACAAGGAAAATACCAGTAGAGTGCCCACCGAACAATGCTCCGGTAAGAATGTAGCCAAGTTTGCCCAATAAGTAAATGCTAAATAAATGGCCACTAAGGATCCTAGAGAATGCCATAATAGAATCCCAACTAAAAGTACCAAGAACATACCTATAAACAATCTGAGGCAGAGTCTAACCAAGAATCCCAAGTACCACTCAGGAAGACTCCAAACAAGAAATCCAGTCAATCATATTACAGAAGTTTCAAGGAAGTCTTTCAATATATAGCTCAAGAAGCATCTGATTAGGAAATCCAAAATGTACGCCAACATATATATACTTATCAAAAGTCCATGAATGAACACCAAGCTGAATAACCAAGTAGATTCCCAAAATAATATTGCTATCAAATATTGGGTAAAATACCTGAGGAAATGCCGTGCAGGTACACCATATGCTATTGAAGATTTCCAATCACGATTGCCAATAAAATATCAAGAAAGACTAGAACAAAGATATTGTAGACAATATTGTGCATCAAGTCCAATAAGAACTCCGATTGCCAAATCCACTGAGAAATGTCCACAAAGAATACCAAAATAGTACGCCTCACGCAAAGCTGATCATTGTAAGTAGACTCAATCAAAGTTCCCCCATAAGAATGCGGAAAGAACACCAAAGGTTGATTAAAATCCCAACCTAGTCTTCCACGAATGCCATTATAGAAAAACTCGATGAATGCCCAACAAGGAAATATTAAGAAAAATGCTCCAAAGAGTTATCATATAGAATTCCAAAGAAAGTCATTTTTACTAAGCATATGAGATAATCTTAGAGGAACCCCAACAGCCAAGTCTACCAAGAAGTGCCAACAGAAGTTCTAAAGAATACCCAATAAGGAAGCCAAAGAATGCTACCAAGAGCCATCATACTGAAACCCCAAAGAAAGTTGTATTTTTCACAACTGTTAAGCACAGAGAAGGACCATAGAGATTTGCCAATAACCGAGCACCAAAAGCAAACACCAACTCCCAAATAAAGACTAGTCAAATACCATTCATTTCCTACCAATCCATACACCTTGAAAGGCCAACTGTGAACCACTTTCTTCAGGGGAGAAAGAGGACTTACTTACCATTTCCATAGGACATGTATGAATGTCAATATATCACAGTTATACACATGCCTTAAACTATTATGCAAGCAAGTTTGTAAAACAGTTTATTCAACAAAGTCACTCAAGCACGGCAATCAAGTCAAGCACAACATAATCAATTCAAACCACGGCATAGCTAATTCAAGACATTCTATACACACATTACAAGCAATACTTCAAGCAAATAACAATTCACGAGGTCGATTCAATTCATGATGCCAATTCAATACGTCAATTCAATGCACAACTAGATATTTCACTTCACTTAGCACACAATTTACACATAACACATAACTATATCACATAGGTGCATACATTCAAGTCAAGACACACAATCTCACATACAAGCATACACTTTCAAGACACACTTATCAAGCACACATTCAAGGATCACTACCTACCAGACCGAGGACCCTGTCCCGACTTATGAGCTAAACAAGCTCTGATACCACTTGTGACACCCCGATCCCTCTTGAGACCGGGAGTTCTATCATTCAATCTAATCACAACCCAAACCAAAACCCGGGCATAATTTTCAGGGAAAACGGACGGAGTTTCCCCTGTTTCTAGGCGAAATGTAAAACCTGCGACAACATATAAGTGGACCAATACCATGTCCAAACATTCAACCACCTCAAGGCCATCCGAGCCTTGGTTCACAACAATCAAATCACAAGTAAATATACATTCAAGCTTAGCAATTAAACTACACCAACCTATTTCATAAGCTAGACTATCATACCTTTCTATCTCTTTTCTTTTGTCATTACAAATATACATTGAAGTTAAGCTACATTAACTAAATGCATAATCTAATGAAACTTAAATTCCATCCCCTTTCACGTTAAATACATATAATACATAAAAGCATACAACTTTACAACTTTGACAACTCAAGTCACATAGGCATGCAGGACAACTCTTCAAGCACGGACTTTCACGAAATCACGAACTTTCCAGCTAACATGGCATTTCCTGAAATGTGGTGGTGAGAAGTGAGTATACACAACACGTATACTCAGTGAGGGCGAGACAGATATCGAGTTGGAGAGAAAGAAAGTCGTGCAATGCAAATACGATAGTTAAGCAATATAACTGATAAATAAGCAATCAAAACAAACAATCAATACAATAAGCAATTACTGAAAGCATTAACACAACCATTCAAAGCTATACCACACTTTGAAGGCTATGGTTCACTCATACGAGCAATGTACCATTTCACAAGCGATACATCAATCTCGAGCTTGATGTTGACAATGATGACAATAAGCGTGTATCCACCTTATAACACCAGTATGGAATACCCCGGAAGTATCCATCAATCTACGACCCAAATCTCCCTGGGAGGCAACCCAAGCGAGAAAAGGGAATAGCAGCGGAACTAGAGCAACCAACACTGGCAACCCGAGGCTACCCAGAGTGGCCCATCACTCACGCGCGAGATACTATGCAATGCAAGACTCGATAAAAGGCAATAAACGAGTGATAGCACAACAATACGACTAGTGACAACAAACGAGATAACAAGCAATCACAGTCAATACTAACATTCAACTAACTTTTCAAGCATAACAAGCAATAATAAGCAACAATAACACCAATTAAACAAGTATATCAAGCAACCCTAAGCATTCTATAGGCATAATATCAAGATAACAAGCAAAATCACAAATCAACCCCAACTATCAAAACACTACCATTTCCAAACGAGCCACGAGTTCTGGAAACCGACTTCGCCAATCCTCCTAGGTCACCATAAGGCACGTCTAAGGACCCCGAAACCCTACTTTACCCTAGAATTCGCGCAAAGCCCCGATTTTCCCCTTTGTTCGTTTGAACTACAACTATACCAACCAAACACCCAACCAACGCCATAATCGCACCAAAATTGCTTCCATGGCCTTCTGAAACAATGCCATCATGCAGAACGAGAAAACGCTAAACTCGACCTAAACGACCCCGACTTTCACCAAGGCATTTTTCTCATTTTTTCCATTACGCAACCTAAAAAAATCATGCATTTAGACATTCTAGCATACCTAGCACCTTTTCACATCAACAGACAGCATAACAGCGCAACTTTATCGTTTCAAGGGTTTACTATTCATGTTTTACTATTCAACTAACAAATTATATTTCAATTACAATATTCAACCACAGAAAATGTTAAAAAGCTATAAATACATGTTCTATGATTGCTAGAGAACATTCTTTAAGCATTAAAATGATTAAACTAACGATCTACGCATAAAATCCAAAAATTAAAGTTTAGATACAAATATTTCAAATGCGCAAATAACGATGAAACCCTCACCTCAGATGCTCTTAGACGCTAGGAAAACCTCGTAGGATGCCTCGAAAACCACCCCGTGCGAGCTCACGCGAAGAATCGAAGATTTTGGCTTGAAATCTTTTTTTTTCTCTTCATATATTCGGCCCTAGCTGATTCTGTTTTCAGCTACTATTTTTTTTTATTTTGTGCTTTGTTAAGCTATTAAAAGAGGCACAAGGTCAAAATGGTCAAGGCCCTTGGTCAAACCACTTAAAAGTTGGTCAAACTAGCCTATTTTCATGCATTTTATGCTAAAACAACTAAGGAAATGTTAATTCTAGCTAACAACAATTAAATTATAAAATTTAAGGCACTAAAATACTAGTTTCACTATTTGTTGAGGACTAGAAAATATTCTCTAGCAAATGAAATGCAATGCACGTTGCGGCAACAAAGAAGTAACAATTAAATCTCAAAGAATCTAAGAAATATATCATTTTTGGAAAGCATTATAGTTTAAAATTTACTCCATCTCGGAGCTACTTTTCATTTAATTGAAATCCGAGCATTTAAGTGCAAGAAAACTAAAACCGATTGACATAAATATGGAATGTAGGTGATATTCCGTTAAAATAATTAACTCAAGTATTATTTTAATTACTTCCAAAAGAAATATGAAAATAAAGCTACAATTAAATGTTTAACCAAAAATAAACACAAATTCAATGCTAACATTTAATATGTCACTTAATTAAATGCAATTAAATGCCATTAAATGCATGCCGGGTTCGGGTTATCATACATAAGGGCTTTACGACCTCAACATTATGGGTGTGATCAAACCAGCACTAATGCATCGGATCCCATCAGAACTCCGAAGTTAAGCGTGCTTGGGCGAGAGTAGTGCTAGGATGGTGACCCCATGGGAAGTCCTCATGTTGCACCCCCCTTTTTCGTTTTGTTTTTTTGCGCTGTTCAGGCTTTCCAAGATTCTTTGTCTGTCACATTTCTATTATCGAATCCCACAGCATCTTGGGCAAGACAATTTTGCATCGCGTAGAGGTTGGGCTCTCAAACCGAGGGCGCGGGGCCTGAGACCAAGTCTCCGTCGCTCTGGTGCTCATAACATTTGATCCGTTAGGAGTTATGTGGCGCATATCATACTGTTTGAAAGCTCTTTGAGAGCTCTACGATGGGGGAGAAAACCTACTCGACTGCGCCTATTTTCGGAGCCTAAAATGGAAAGTTTTTACCAGATTCGGGCCACTTTTCTTCTGTTTGCGTTGTTTTATCGTCCAGGATCATTCGTCATGACCGGCGAAAAGGATGACGCATATGGGCTTTGCGAACTCAACATTACAAGTGCGATCAAACCACAACTAATGTATCGTATCCCATTAGAACTGTGAAGTTAAGTGTGCTTGGGTGAGAGTAGTACTAGGATGGGTGACCCCCTTTGAAATCCTCGTGTTGCACCCTCCCTTTTTCGTTTTGTTTTTTTGCCCTGTTCAGGATTTCCAAGATTCTTTATCTGTCACATTTCTATTGTCGAATCCCACAGTATCTTGGGCAAGAAAATTTTGCATCACATAGAGGCTGGGCTCTCAAACAGAGGGAGCAGAACTAGGGACCAGGTCTCCGTTGCTACGATGCCCATAACTATTGATCCGTTAGGAGTTATGTAGCGCACAGCATACCATTGGAAAGCTCTCTGAGAGCTATACGACGGGGGAAGCAAGCCTGCTCGGCTGCACCTATTTTAGGAGCCCAAAATCGATCGTTTTAATCAGTTTCAGGCCACTTTTTTTGTGTTGTTTCATCATCCCGGATTGTTCGTCGTGACCGGCAAAAAGGACGACACATAAGGGATTTGCGACCTCAACATGATGGGTGTGATCATACCAGCACTAATGCACTGGATACCATCAGAACTCCGATGTTAAGCGTGCTTGGGCGAGAGTAGTACTAGGATGGGTAACCCCCAAAGAAGTCCTCGTGTTGCACCCCCCTTTTTCCTTTTCTTTTTTTGCCCCGTTCAAGCTTTCCAAAATAATTTATCCATCACATTTCTATTATCGAGTATCACGGCATCTTTGGCAAGACAATTTCGCATCGCGTAGAGGCTGGGCTCTCAAACCGAGGGCGCTGGGCCTGTGACCAGGTCTCCATTGCTCCAGTGCCCATAACTTTTGATCCGTTTGTAGTTATGTAGCGCACAGCATCCCGTTGGAAAGCTCTCTGAGAGCTCTACGACGGGGGCAGCGAGTCTGCTTGGCTGTACCTATTTTCGGAGCCTAAAATCGAACATTTTAATCATTTTCGGGCCACTTTTCTTCTTTTTACGATGTTTCTTCATCCCGGATCATTCGTCGTGACCCGCGAAAAGGACGACACATAAGGGATTTGCGACCTCAACATGACGGGTGCGATCATACCAGCACCAATGCACTGGATCCCATCAGAAATCCGAAGTTAAGCGTGCTTGGGCGAGAGTAGTACTAGGATGGGTGACCCCTTGGGAAGTCCTCGTGTTGCACCCCCCTTTTTCATTTTGTTTTTTTGCCCCGTTCAGGCTTTCTAAGATTCTTTATCCGTCACATTTCTATTATCGAGTCCCACGGCATCTTGGGCAAGACAATTTTGCTTCGCGTAGAAGCTGGGGGTGGGGCCTGTGACGAGGTCTCAGTCGCTCCGGTGCCCATAACTTTTGATCCATAAGGAGTTATGCGGTGCACAGCATACCGTTGGAAAGCTCTCTAAGACCTCTACGGCGGGGGCAGCAAGCCTATTCTTCTGCACCAATTCTCAGAGCCCAAAATCGAACGTTTTCATTAGTTTTGGGCCACTTTTCTTCTTTTTGCGCTGTTTCTTCATTGCGGATCGTTCGTCGTGACCGGCAAAAAGGACGACACATAAGGGCTTTGTGACCTCAACATGACGGGTGTGATCATACCACCACTAATGTATCAGATCCCATCAGAACTACGAAGTTAAGCGTGCTTAGGTGAGAGTAGTACTAGGATGGGTAATGTCACGCCCCAACCCGACCTATGGAGGCTAGACTAAGGAATGACCTAATTCTTCTATGCTATTTGTATGACTTGGTCATTTCTTACGATTAATACTTAACGTTGATTTAAAATTCCAAAAGATTTTTCGAAAATCCGGCAGTATGACGGCTATATTTAAGACCTTTGGTTTGACCTATTTTCTAAAACGCCTCAAAACCTTTAATCATCGATTCAATTCCAACTAAACTTTTCTATTTTGTTATCAATAGATATGCCTACTAATTATCTCGAAGCCTCGTTTGACTAATAACTTAGCATGATAACTATGTCCCGTTTATTTTTCAATTTACCCCTATCATGCACGTAACTATTATCATTTAGCTTACGAATTAGTACCTAAGTGGAGTTGGATAGAGTTAATGTAACACCCAGATCCCTCACGAGACCGGAGGCTCTAGTAACCATGCTATTCTCAACCGCATCCCAACCCGGGCACAAATTTTAGGAAAAATGGACAAAGTTTTTCCTGTACCGTAGACATTCTGGAAACCTGTAAGCATTCAAATAAAACACAAAGCAAAGGACCAACATTTCTAATTGAAATCCCAACTTCAAGGCCATCCGTGCCTTAAGCAACACAAGACAATATAAACACATACAAGCATGCAACGTAGCTAGAAGCAGAAGCATAGGTTATTACATGCCACAATTCCATAACACTTACTACATCCACTTAGCTTTCAAATTGCAACCACTCAAATATATATACATAAGCCCTTAGGCTCCAAAATAGAACATAAAGTAGACAAGCAAGGTCATCTACAGTTTAACAAGCAATCACTCCAATCTCAAGTAATAGTACACAGCAACCAAGGCAACTCCTCCAACTGCACCACCTGAAACATGTTTAGCGAGGTATGAGCAATCATAATTGCTCAGTGAGGGATAAGGTCTACCGGGGACGTGCAATGCAGCAACTTAACACAATTAATACAATAGATAAACAGTGAATAACAATTCTAATACCACATTTTAAAAGGATACAATCGATAACCCTTATCACTCCAAATCTTCGATCCCCGATCCACGAACCACGATCTCAATCTCAATATGCCGGCATCCCTTACACCAATGGGTACTCCGGATGTACCCGATCCTATGACCCAACACCCCCTGGCAATCTCCGGACCAGGCGAGTGAGGGAATAGTAGACGGAGCTAAGGCAACCAACAATGGCAAGCCCGATGCTGCCCAGGAAGGCCATTGCATCCGCCGCGACAATGAGGTTGCGCAACCACGATGCAATGCAAGAATGATAACAATGACAATATAATCAGTAAACACATTTAAGGACAAAAAGTAGGTTGTCCTCGCACCAAGTTACAATTTAGCAACAATAAGCATATATCAATTATGCAATTATACTAAACAATATACTCTTTTAGCAAGAAAATAAACTATAATGCACGTAAGGATGCAGGTCTCTCACCTTTTAGGAAGCCAAACCTACGCGAATTAAGCCAAGATTCCCTCAATATTCTCCAAAAGCATCAATTCCCTTCAATTATAACTACCTAATACAATCAACTATATGCATAAGAAGTGATTTCTTATTCTCAACTAAAGCTAGTTCATAAAGCCATTAATTTATCCAACTCTATTTGATTCCCTTTAATTCACATAACTAACAATATATTTCATGGTTTAACAATTATTCTAATCAATATTTGAACAATACATAAACTCAAGTGATCACATATGCAACATTCTTTAATTTCCAAGTATCAGACAAAGACAATAGCATAATAAATAACATATACATAGCCATTCATATAACTAGAAACACTATATAACATCTAACCAATAAGTTATATAAGCGTATCTTTACACATATAATGCAATTAATAAGCAATATAAACATGTTTACTCAATCTTTAACTATATAGTATCGATATAACTTAACTCACAACTTCTCCGAATAGATGAACTTGTTACATAAGTACATTTAAACATTTATCCAATCAATCAAGAATCAACTAACAACAATTATTACCATGGTTCATTACTAGTTCCTTTAGTCCATTCTAAATTCATACTCAACCAAAGCCATGTAAATCAAGCAACTTAATTCGCGAGACTTCACTACTATAATATGTACATTACACAAAGGCATATAAACATTTAATTACTCAATTATAAAGCAATTATCATGAAATTAACTATGCAAACACAAAGGAGTCAATATTATACTTTTCACAAAACTTAACCAAAAGCTCACACATACCTTAGAATAGCATTTAGACATGCTAGGAGCAACTACAAAGCAATACAAGTACTAAAGCAATTAATTCATTCATTTCCCCTTTGTTCAACTAGGCTATTTAGCTTCCTATCGGAATTCAATGATCAAGTTAAGCTAGCTAACCATCCTACCAATCTAAGGATACCTAAATACATCATTTAGAACCACCAAATCATAACCTAGAGCACAAGTACACGAAAACACCAAAAATGCCTCTTTGTGGGTTTACACTACACGTACCAATTTCGGACCCCAAACAAGCGAAACGAAAGCACTTCTAAGGTTTCAATACTTAATAAAGACTAGCCATAATCTCGAAACGTGCCCAAATTCAAGTTAAACCCGAAACCCCTTATTAAAGTAGCCTATTTTGATCAAATTTCTCAAATTTTGAACATAGCAAGTGCAATTAATATTTTTCCCACTCTTATGGACCTAATTAGCAACTACTAGAAACCTCGAATCGAATTAAATTGTAACTTTTTTCGGAAACCCTAGTTTAGCACTATTCATCATCTTCCCCAAGTGCCATTTTCATTTTCAAGCATTCAACAAGCATTTTAAACGATCAAACATATTCTATGAAGTCATTAGAGCATATAAGAATCAACGGAACAAGAATTAAACCACTACAATATTAGATCACAAAAATAATAGTACAAACTTTAATTGAATTTAATACAAAAATAGAGTGCACCCTCACCTCTTTTGAAGATCAAAGAATGGTCTTAAGGCCCTAAGGATGAAGCACAACCAATTTGGGAAGCAATGGAAGCAAGAATGAAGCAAGGAGTAATTTTTTTTTTTTGAGAAGTTACTATTCCCGTAACTCTTTTTTGGCCATTTTTTTGACCCATTTTTTTTGTTTTGTTTCTTGGCTTATAATATTCTCATGAGATGGTCAAAGGGTAGGTCAAGAAATTAGGGTATTTTAGGAAGGGTAAATGGGTCATTTTGGTGATTAAATTTTAGCAAAATAAAATGCCAAAAATCTGAAAAATCTGGAAAAATCCCGTTGGTACTATTCATCAGACATTTTGCGAATTTTTTCCCGTTGATCCTGATACACAATGCACGTACGGTCAGGGGCTATAGTCCCCCAAAAATATGTAGTATGTTATAAAAATATAAAATGCATGAACAGAAATAGTTGAATTTATGAAAATATGAAAAAAAAATGAAGTAATTAGCTAAATTACATCTAAGTTAACCATTTAATGAATGCAATTAATGAAGTACTGGGTTCGGGGTGTCACAGTTAACTTTGTTGATTATTCACCTAGTGGTTTAAACCCCTATGATAACTACTAATCAAGACAATAAAACAATAACCAAATAAGGAGTTCGTCCGGCTATAAATAGTACAATCCAAAATTAGACCCCAATTACAACGGGGTCATTTACATCAACAAAATAAATATTCTTCAAAGCAAACACAACGTTCACAAAATAGCCATTGTCAAGAAAGGCACGTAAGGCAAGCAATCATTACAAAGAATCATCAAAAGGCACATTGTCCTCGGGTACCTGTTCCTTGTCTTCTTCACCTGAGATGATAAAAGAGGGTGAGTCCTTATGAACTCAGTGAGGGGGAACGAGAAATAAGTTTTAAAACTCTTTTTCTGGTTCAACTTATGAAAACCTTTTTTGCAAGCATGACATATATCACAAGTAAGTACATAATATAATATAAAAGTAAAAGAATACAATTACCCGTCTTTCCTCCCCGAGGTCCTCCAGGAACCAAGCAAGAGTACTTATACACATAGTAAAAAGGATACGGTGAGCTTTTGCTCTCAGTTCATTTCTAGTATCAGTTGTTGCGGCCGACTTCAAATCATCCCCTTATCACGCCAAATGGGTGTACTCCGGATGTACCCCGAAATCCTATGACCCAACTCTCCGAGGAAGTCTAGCCTCCAAGCGAGAGAGGGAATTGGACAATGGTAGTCACGGTTACACCAGCAAGCCCGATGTCGCCTAGTGTGCGTGAACGCTACCACGCCAGAATGAAAGGTTGCAACCTTGTATGCAATGCACATTTATGACATTTAATATATCACATTAGGAGGACAACAAAGTAGGTTGCCTCCGAGCAGTCATAAGATTGCACATTGACAAGTAAACACGTGAGGCACGATATGACAAGTAATTTCACTTGAAAAGCACATGGAGTTATATGAATATTAAACGGGCAGCCATGTAACTCATGTAAATCAAGTCATATAATTCATTTCAAAGTTCAGGTAATCAAATAACAGGATTATTCAACATGCAACGACATCTACGTGGGACCGGGTGCAAGAAAGGCCTACTTGTCAACATGTAATCATCGAAATCACATTTAGGGCTACAAGGGCAACTACGGGCAGCCTACTAATCACATAATTAAACACGATATTCATAGGATCAACACTTAGCGAATTTACCTAATCACTAGGGTTTCAATTCGTGCTTACCCGTGCGATTAAGCCCCAAGTTATCTCATAATTAAACTCAAGTCATGCATTGATTAGTTCAAAAACCCTCAAGTATTCAAAACTGTCCACACAACATCCAAATGCCACAATCCCAAGCATTTAATGCAACAAGAGAAGCTACAATAATTTTTCTAAGCATATCACTAGGTAAAATCCTCACTGCAAAGGACTATTTTCTCACAATCATTGAGACAAGCAAACAATCACCAATTCCAGTGAAAAAGATTTCAAATTAAAGCTTAAGGAGTTAACTAAATTCAGAAACAAACCTCGCATCATTTGGAGTTCGGATTCAAGAGTTATAGCCAAAACCGTGAGACTACACAAAACTGTCCAGATTTGCACACATTTCAATACTTGTCGTTTTTGAGGGCCTTAGGGTCAGATTTAGCCTTAGTCCATTTCCGAAAAATATGTCCAGAACTGAAAAATATAGCAGCATACCAAATTTCATGCATTTTGGATATCATTTACTAAGTAAAAACTGGTTCGTTCTACAAAGCCAGTGAATCTGCCAAAACCTGCTTCATTTTCCCATACTTTCCAGATTTTGACACATTTTAATATTTTTCTACTTTGAAGACCTTAGAGTCAAAATTAGCTTTGGCCTAATTCTGCGAAAAGTGTTCATAACTGGCAAAACTAGTTACCTACCAATTTTCACGCATTGTCAACATCATTTACCTGGTCAAAATCACCTTGCAACAACAAGACATAAGGCTGTCTCATACACGATTTCATCTAACATCACATTCTAGCCAAATATCTTGCCATGCATGTTTACAAAAGCTCATGAACACACATATATCACAAGTACATAAGTAAAGATAGACATTTAAAGGCATGCATGTGAATTTTGAAAGCTTTTCAAGAAGTTTTAGCCCTCACCTCTTTGAAGATCTAGCAAATGAGCACAAAATCCTTGTTTTTGAGCTTTGTGTGAGTTTTCTTGCTATGTTGCTTGCTTGTGCTTGCTATGGATGAGCTTGGGAGAGTCTTAGAGAGTTGTTAGGAGTCTTGAATGCTCAAGGAGCAGCCATGGTCGAAAATGAGAGAGAAGGAGAGAGAATGGGAGAGTTTTGAGAGAAAAATGAATGTTTGAAGAGTTGTTTGTGAGCATTGGCTTATGTGTTGGCCTTGAGCTTTGAAAAATCTGATTTTGTGTCATCTTTTGAGCATCTTTTGAATTATTTTAGCATGTGGGTTGAGAGGGACAAGAAAGTGAGCTTGGGTGTTAGTAAAATAGTGCATCGGTGCGAGGAAAAGCATGACATGGTGTAAGAGAATGTTGGGTAGAATAGAATATTTTATAGTTAGTGGGTTTTGTAGAGATTTGAATTAGGAATATAATATTGGTTAGTGGATTGTGTAGGATTATTTAATAATCTAGTGCTTTGTGTAGGATTCTTTATTGGTTAGCGTGTAGGCACACAATTCGAGGTTCAGGGTACGCACTACGAGGCACGCACCGAAATCAATACGGGACACGAATCACGAGATAGACACGAACTATGAGGTAAGACACGTACTTCAAGATAAATACACATATTCCAATGCAAATGCATGCAACCCTAGGTAAATGCACGTAAACCAATACAAGGCACGTAATTCAATGCAATGCACGTAAATTGAGGTACGACTCTTAAACTTAGGTTAGGACACGCAATTCAAGGTCAGGGCACACAAAACGAGATAACGCACATAATTCGAAGTCGGGGCACATAAGTCGAAGATTAGGGCACATAATTCTAGGTCAAGGCACGAATGATAAGGCATGCACAAAAAACCAAGATAGGCATGTAATCCAAGGTTAGTCATATCATTCTTGGTCTATGGCACGGAAATCAAGGTAACACACGTTATTCGGGGTCGGGCCTTACAAGTAACCCCGTGGGAAGTCCTCGTGTTGCACCCCCCTTTTTCATTTTGTTTTTTTGCCCCATTCAGGCTTTCCAAGATTCTTTATCCGTCACATTTCTATTATCAAGTCCCACAGCATCTTGGGCAAGACAATTTCGCTTCGCGTAGAGGCTGGGTCCACAAATCGAGGGTGCAGGACTTGTGACCAGGTCTCCCTCGCTCTGGTACCCATAACTTTTGACCCTTAAAGAGTTATGCGACGCACATCATACCGTTGGAAAGCTCTCTGAGAGATCTACGATGGCAAAAGTAGGCATACTCTTCACCACCTATTTTCGGAGCCCAAACTTGAACGTTTTCATCAGTTTTGGGACACTTATCTTCTTTTTGTGCTATTTCTTCGTCCCGGATTGTTCGCCGTGACTGACAAAAAGGACGACACATAAGGGCTTTGTGACCTCAACATGACGGGTGCGATCATATCACCACTAATGCAAATGGATCCCATAAGTACTTTGAAGTTAAGCATGCTTGGGTGAGAGTAGTACTAGGATGGGTGACCCCTTAGGAAGTCCTCGGGTTACGCCCCCTTTTTTCGTTTTGTTATTTTTGCCCAGTTCAGGCTTAACAAGATTCTTTATCCGTCACATTTCTATTATCGAGTCCCACAGCATCTTGGGCAAGACAACTTCGCTTCGCGTAAAGGCTGGGCCTGCAAACCGAGGGCGTGGGCCAATGACCAGGTCTCCATCGTTCCAATGCCCATAACTTTTGATCCGTAAGGAGTTATGAGGTGCGCTGCATACAGTTGGAAAGCTCTCTGAGAGCTCTATCACGGGGACAGCAAGCCTACTCGACTGCACCTGTTTTCGGAGCTCAAAATCAAATGTTTTAATCAGTTTTGCGCCAGTTTTCTTCTTTTTGCGCTGTTTCTTCATCCTGGATCGTTTGTCATGACCCGCGACAAGGACAACACATAAGGGATTTGCAACCTCAACATGACGGGTGCGATCATACCAGTACTAATGCACCGGATCCCATCAGAACTTTGAAGTTAAGCATGCTTGGACGAGAGTAGTACTAGGATAGGTGACCCCCTGGGAAGTCCTCGTGTTGCACCCTCATTTTTTCGTTTTGTTTTTTTGCCCCGTTCAGGCTTCCCAAGATTCTTTATCCGTCACATTTCTATTATCGAGTCCCACGGCATCTTGGGCAAGACAATTTCGCATCGCGTAGAGGCTGGGCTCTTAAACCAAGGGCGCGGGGCCTATGACTAGGTCTACGTCGCTCCGGTGCCCATAACTTTTGATCCGTTAGGAGTTATGTAGCGCACAGCATACCGTTGGAAGGCTCTCTGAGAGCTCTACGTCGAGGGCACCAAGCCTTCTCGGCTGCACCTATTTTCGTAGTCTAAAATCGAACGTTTTAATCAATTTTGGGCTATTTTTCTTCTTTTTACGATGTTTCTTCGTCCCGGATCGTTTGTCGTGACAGACGAAAAAGACGACACATAAGGGATTTGCGACCTCAACATGACGGGTGCGATCATACCAGTACTAATGCACCGGATCCCATCAGAACTCCGAAGTTAAGCGTTCTTGAGCGAGAGTAGTACTAGGATGGGTGACCCCTTGGGAAGTCCTCGTGTTGTACCCTCCTTTTGCGTTTTGTTTTTTTGCCCCGTTCAGGCTTTCCAATATTCTTTATCCGTCACATTTCTATTATCGAGTCCCACGACATCTTGGGCAAGACAATTTCGCTTCGCGTAGAGGCTGGGCTTGCAAACTGAGGGGGCGGGCCTTGTGATGAGGTCTCCATCGCTCCGGTGCCTATAACTTTTGATCCGTAAGGAGTTATGCAGCGTACAGCATACCGTTGGAAAGCTCTCTGAGAGCTCTGCGATAGGGGTAGCAAGCCTACTCTTTTGCACCAATTTTTGGAGCCCAAACTCAAACGTTTTCATCAGTTTTGGGCCACTTTTCTTCTATTTGCGTTGTTTCTTCATCCCGGATCGTTCGTCGTGACCGGTGAAAAAGACGACACATAAGGGCTTTGTGACCTCAACATGACGGGGGCGATCATACCACCACTAATGTATCGGATCCCATAAGAACTTCGAAATTAAGCGTGCTTGGGCGAGAGTAGTACTAGGATGGGTAACCCCCTGGGAAGTCCTCGTGTTGTACCCCCTTTTTTTCATTTTGGTTTTTTGCCCCGTTCAGGCTTTCCAAGATTCTTTATCCGTCACATTTCTATTATCGAGTCCCACGGCATCTGGGGCAAGACAATTTCGCTTCGAGTAGAGGCTGGGCCTGCAAACTGAGGGTGCGGGGCCTGTGATGAGGTCTCCGTCACTCCGGTGCCCATAATTTTTGATCCGTAAGGAGTTATGGGGCGTACAACATACCGTTGGAAAGCTCTCTGAGAGCTCTGCAACAGAGGTAGCAAGCCTACTCTTCTGCGCCAATTTTTGGACCCCAAACTCGAACCTTTTCATCAGTTTTAGGCCACTTTTTTTCTTTTTGCACTGTTTCTTCGTCCCAAATTGTTCGTCGTGACCGGCAAAAAGGACGACACATAAGGGCTTTGTGACCTCCACATGACGGGGGTGATCATACCACCACTAATGTGTCGGATCCCATCAGAACTTCAAAGTTAAGCGTGCTTGGACGAGAGTAGTACTAGGAAATCCTTGTGTTGTACCCCTTTTTTCGTTTTGTTTTTTTGCACCGTTCAGGCTTTCCAAGATTCTTTATCCGTCATATTTCTATTATCGAGTCCCACGACATCTTGGGCAAGACAATTTCGCTTCACGTAGAGGCTGGGCCCGTAAGCCGAGGGCAAGGGATCTGTGACCAGGTCTTCGTCGCTCCAGTACCCATAACTTCTGATCCCTAAAGAGTTATACGACGCACGTCATACCGTTGGAAAACTCTCTGGGAGCTCTACGATGGGGGATGCAGGCCTGCTCATCTGCACCTATTTTCGGAGCCCAAAATCGAACGTTTTCATTAATTTTGGGCCACTTTTCTTCTTTTTGTTCTATTTTTTCGTCCCGGATTGTTCTTCGTGACCTACAAAAAAGACGACACAAAAGGACTTTGTGACCACAACATGATGGGTCCAATCATACCACCACTAATGCACTGGATCCCATCAGTACTCTGAAGTTAAGCGTGCTTGGGCGAGAGAAGTACTAGGATGGGTGACCCCCTGAGAAGTCCTCGTGTTACACCCCCTTTTTTTGTACTATTTTTTTTGCCCCGTTCAGGCTTACCAAGATTCTTTATTCATTACATTTCTATTATCGAGTCCCACGACATCTTGGGCAAGACAACTTCGCTTCGTGTAGAGGCTGGACCTGCAAACCGAGGGCGCGGGCCAGTGACTAGGTCTCCATCGCTCTAGTGCCCATAACTTTTTATCCGTAAAGAGTTATGCGGCGCATTGCATACCGTTGGAAAGCTCTCTTGGAGATCTATGACAGGGACAACAAGCCTAGTAGACTTCATGTATTTTCGGAGCCCAAAATCAAACGTTTTAATCAGTTTCGCGCCACTTTTATTCTTTTTGTGTTGTTTCTTCATCCCGGATCGTTTGTCGTGACCTGCGAAAAGGACGACACATAAGGGATTTGCAACCTCAACATGACTGGTGCGATCATACCAGCACTAATGCCCCAGATCCCATCAGAACTCCGAAGTTAAGAGTGCTTGGGCGAGAGTTGTACTCGGATGGGTGACCCCCTGGGAAGTCCTCGTGTTGCACCCTCCTTTTTCGTTTTGTTTTTTTGCCCCGTTCAGGCTTTCCAAGATTCTTTATCCATCATATTTCTATTATCGAGTCCCACGGCATCTTGGGCCAGACAATTTTGCATCGCGTAGAGGCAGGGCTCTTAAACTGAGGGCACGGGGCCTTTGACTTGGTCTCCGTCACTCCGGTGCTATAACTTTTGATTCGTTAGGAGTTATGTAGCGCACAACATACCGTTGGAAAGCTCTCTAAGAGCACTACAACGGGGGCAGCAAGCCTACTTGACTGCACATGTTTTCAGAGCCCAAAATAGAATGTTTTAATCTATTTCGGGCCACTTTTCTTCTTTTTGCGTTGTCTCTTCATCCCAGATCGTTCGTCGTGACCCGCAAAAAGGACGACACATAAGGGATTTGCGACCTCAACATGACAGGTGCGATCATATGAGTACTAATACACTGGATCTCATCAGAACTCCGAAGTTAAGCGTGCTTGGCCGAGAGTAGTACTAGGATGAATGACCCCCTAGGAAGTCCTCATGTTGTACCCTCCTTTTTCGTTTTGTTTTTTTGCCCCGTTCAGGCTTTCCAAGATTCTTTATCTGTCACATTTCTATTATCGAGTCCCACAAAATCTTGGGCAAGACAATTTCGCTTCGTGTAGAGGCTAGGCTCGTAAACCGAGGGCATGGAACATATGACCAGGTCTCTGTCATTCTGGTACCCATAACTTTTGATTCCTAAAGACTTTTGCGATGCACATCATGCCGTTAGAAAGCTCTCTGGGAGCCCTCCGACGAGGGAAGCAGTCCAGCTCATCTCCGCCTATTTTTAGAGCCCAAAATCGAACGTTTTCATCAATTTTGGGACACTTTTCTTCTTTTTGCACTGTTTCTTCATCCCGGATCGTTCGTCGTGACCGGCAAAAAGGACGTCACATAAGGGCTTTGTGACCACAACATGACGGTTCCGATCATACCACCACTAATGCACCAGATCCCATTAGTACTTTGAAGTTAAGCGTGCTTGGGCGAGAGTAGTACTAGGATGGGTGACCCCCTTGAGAAGTCCTCGTGTTACACCCCCTTTTTTCGTTTTTTTTTTTTTGCCCCATTCAGGCTTGCCAAGATTCTTTATTCGTCACATTTCAGTTATTGAGTCCCACGGCATCAGGGGCATGACAACTTCGCTTCGCATAGAGGCTAGGCCTGCAAACCGAGGGTGCGGGGCCAGTGACCAGGTCTCCATCGCTTCAATGCCCATAACTTTTGATTCGTAAGGAGTTATGCGGCGTACTGCATACCGTTGGAAAGCTCTCTGAGAGCTCTATCACGGGGACAACAAGCCTACTCGACTGCACTAGTTTTTGGAGCCCAAAATCAAATGTTTTAATCAGTTTTATGCTACTTTTCTTCTTTTTGCGCTGTTTCTTCGTCCCAGATCGTTTGTCGTGACCCGCGAAAAGGTCAACACATAAGGGATTTGCGACCTCAACACGACGGGTGCGATCATACCTGCACTAATGCACCGGAACCCCTCAGAACTCCGAAGTTAAGTGTGCTTGGGCGAGAGTAGTACTAGGATGGGTGACCCCTTGGGAAGTACTCGTGTTGCACCCTCCTTTTTTGTTTTATTTTTTTGGCCTGTTCAGGCTTTCCAAGATTCTTTATCCATCACATTTATATTATCGAGTCCCACGACATCTTGGGCAAGAAAATTTCGCATCACGTAGAGGCTGGGCTCTTAAACCGAGGGCGCGGGGCATGTGACTTGGTCTCCGTCTCTCCGATGCCCATAACTTTTGATCTGTTAGAAGTTATGTAGCGCACAACATACTGTTGGAAAGCTCTCTGAGAGCTCTACAACGGGGGCAGCAAGCCTGCTCGGCTGTACCTATTTTCAGAATCTAAAATTGAAAGTTTTAATCAGATTTGGGCCACTTTTCTTCTTTTTGCGTTGTTTCTTCATCCCGGATCGTTCGTCGTGACTCGTAAAAATGACAGTACATAAGGGATTTTCGACCTCAACATGACGGGTGCGATCATACTAGCACTAATGCACCATATCCCATCAGAACTCCGAAGTTAAGCATGCTTGGGCGAGAGTAATACTAGGATGGGTGACCCCCTACGAAGCCCTCGTGTTGCACCCTCATTTTTCATTTTTTTTTTTTGCCTTGTTCAGGCTTTCCAAGATTCTTTATCCGTCACATTTCTATTATCGAGTCCTACGGTATCTGGGGCTAGACAATTTCGCATCGCGTAGAGGCTGGGCTCTCAAACCGAGGGTACAGGGCTTGTGACTAGGTCTCCGTCGCTCCGGTGCCCATAACTTTTCTTTCGTTAGGAGTTATATAGCGTACAGCATACCGTTGGAAAGCACTCTGAGAGCTCTACGATAGGGGCAGCAAGCCTGCTAAGCTGTGCATGTTTTAGGAGCCCAAAATTGAACATTTTAATCAGTTTCAGTTTTCTTTTCTTTTTTTGCGGTGTTTCTTCGTCCCGGATCGTTTGTCGCGATTGGCGAAAAGGACAAACCATAAGGGATTTGCGTCCTTAACATGACGAGAGTGATCATACCACCACTAATGCACCGAATCCCATCGGAACTCCGAAGTTAAGCGTGCTTGGACGAGAGTAGTACTAGGATGGGTGACCCCTTGGGAAGTCCTTGCGTTGCTCCCCTCTTTTTCATTTTGTTTTTTTTCTCCGTTCAGACTTGTCAAGATTCTTTATCCATCACATTTCTATAATCGAGTCCCACGACATCTTGGGCAAGACAATTTCACTTCGCGTAGAAGCTAGGCCCGCAAACCGAGGGGACGGGGCCTGTGACCCAATCTCTGTCATTCCAGTGCCCATAACTTTTGATCCGTGAGGAGTTATGCGGCGCAAAGCATACTGTTGGAAAGCTCTCTGAGAGCTCTACGACGAGGGTAGCAAGCCTGCTCTTCGGTACCTATTTTTGAAGCCCAAAATCAAACGTTTTCATCAGTTTTGGGCCATTTTTCTTCTTTTTGTGTTGTTTCTTCATCCCGGATCATTCGTCGTGACGGCGAAAAAGACAACACATAAAGGCTTTGTGACCTCAATATGACGAGTGCGATCATACCACCACTAATGTGTCAAATCCCATCAGAACTACGAAGTTAAGCATGCTTGGGCGAGAGTAGTACTAGGATGGGTAAACCCTTGGGAAGTCCTCGTGTTGCACCCCTCTTTTTTGTTTTATTTTTTTACCCCGTTCAGTCTTTCCAAGATTCTTTATCTGTCACATTTCTATTATCGAGTCCTAGGGCCTCTTCGGCAGGACAACTTCGCTTCTCGTAGAGGCTGCGCTTGCAAACCGAGGGCGCGGCGCCAGTCACCAGCTCTTCATCTCTCCAGTGCCCATAACTTTTCATCCGTAAGTAATTATATGGCGCAATGCATACTGTTGGAAAGCTCTCTGAGAGCTCTATGACGGGGACAACAAGCCAACTCGACTGTGCCTATTTTTGGAGCCCAAAATGGAAAGTTTTCATCAGTTTCAGGCCACTTTTTATCTTTTTACGTTGTTTCTTTATCCATCACATTTCTATTATCGAGTCCCATGGTCTCTTGGGCAAGACAATTTCGCATTGCGTAGAGGCTGGGCTCGCAAACTGAGGGCGCGGGGCCTGTGACCAGGTCTCTTTCGTTCTGGTGCCCATAACTTTTGATCTGTTAGGAGTTATGCAGCACACAACATACGACGAGCCGTGAAAAGGACGACACAAAAGTTCTCCCAGAGATCTACGACGAGGGCAACAAGCTTGCTCAGTTGGGCCTGTTTTTAGAGCCCAATATTGAATGTTTTCATCAGTTTCGGGCTACATTTCTTCTTTTTGCGCTGTTTCTTCAACCAAGATCATTCGACGTGAGCCGTGAAAACGACGACACAAAATGGCTTTGCTCCCTCAACATGACGGGTGAGATCATACCAACACTAATTCAATGGATCCCATTAGAACTCCGAAGTTAAGCGTGCTTGGGCAAGAGTAGTACTAGGATGGGTGACCCCATGGGAAGTCCTCGTGTTGCACCCCCCTTTTTTGTTTTTTTTTTTGCCCCGTTCAGGCTTTTCAAGATTCTTTATCTGTCACATTTCTATTATCGAGACCCATAGCATCTTGGGCAAGACAATTTCACATCGCGTAGAGGCTGGGCCTGCAAACTGAGGGCGCGGGGCCGGTGACAAGGTCTTCGTCGCTCAGGTGCCCAAAGCTCTTGATCCGTTAGAAGTTATGTAGCGCACAACATACTGTTGGAAAGCTCTTTGAGAGCTCTACGATGGGGGCAGCAAGCCTGCTAGGCTGCACCTCTTTTTAGAGCCCAAAATTGAACGTTTTAATTAATTTCGGGCCAATTTTCTTCTTTTTGTGCTGTTTTTTCATCCCAGATCGTTCGTCGTGACCGGCGAAAAGGATGACACATAAGGGATTTGCGACCTCAACATGACGGGTGCCATTATACCAGCACTAGTGCCCCAGATCCTATCAGAACTCCGAAGTTAAGCGAGCATGGGTAAGAGTAGTGCTAGGATGGGTGACCCCATGGGAAGTCCTAGCGTTGCACCCCTCTTTTTCGTTTTGTTTTTTTGCCCCGTTCAGGCTTTCCAAGATTCTTTATCCGTCACATTTCTATTATCGAGTCCCACAGTATCTTGGGCAAGACAATTTCGCATCGGGTAGAGGCTGGGCTATCAAACCGAGGGCGTTGGGCCTATGACCAAGTCTCTGTCGCTCCGGTGTCCATAAATTTTGATTTTTTTGGAGTTATGTAGCGCACAGCATATCGTTGGAAAGCTCTCTGAGAGCTCTACGATGAGGGCAGCAAACCTGCTCGACTGCGCCTATTTTTGGAACCCAAAATTGCACGTTTTAATCAATTTCGGGCCACTTTTCTTCTTTTTGCGATGTTTCTTCATCCCGGATCATTCGTCATGACCGGCGAAAAGGACGACACATAAGGGATTTGCGACCTCAACATGACGGGTGCAATCATACCAACACTAATGCATCGGATCTCATCAGAACTCCGAAGTTAAGTGTGCTTGGGTTAGAGTAGTACTAGGATGGGTGACCCCCTGGGAAGTCCTCGTGTTGCACCCCCCCTTTTTGTTTTGTTTTTTTGTCCCGTTCAGGCTTTCCAAGATTCTTTATCTGTCATATTTCTATTATCGAGTCCCATGGTATCTTGGGCAAGACAATTTCGCTTCGTGTAGAGGCTAGGCCTGCAAACTGAGGGGGCGGGGCTTGTGAGAGGTCTCCATCGCTCCGGTGCCCATAATTTTTGATCCGTAAATAGTTATGCGGCGTACAGCTTACCGTTGGAAAGCTCTCTGAGAGCTCTACGACGATGGCAGCAAGCCTACTCTTCTGTGCCAATTTTCAGAGGCCAAAATTGAACGTTTTCATCAGCTTTGGGCTACTTTTCTTCTTTTTGCGTTGTTTCTTCGTCCCAGATCGTTCGTCGTGAGCGGCGAAAAGGATAACACAAAAGGGCTTTGTGACCTCAACATGATGGGTGCAATTATACCGCCACTATTGTATCGGATCCCATCAGAACTACGAAGTTAAGCGTGCTTGGGCGAGAGTAGTACTAGGATGGCTAACCCCCTGGGAAGTCCTCGTGTTGCACCCCCCTTTTTCGTTTTGTTTTTTTCCCCGTTTTGGCTTTCCACAATTCTTTATCCGTCACATTTCTATTATCCCCACGGTGTCTTGGGCAAGACAATTTTGCTTTGCATAGAGGCTGGGCCTGCAAACTGAGGGGACAGGACCTGTGACCAGGTCTCCGTCGCTCCAGTACCCATAATTTTTTATCCCTAAAGAGTTATGCGACGCACATCATACCGTTAGAAAGCTCTCTAGGAGATCTACGACGAGGGAAGTAGGCTTGCTCATCTGCGCCTATTTTCAGAGCCCAAAATCGAACGTTTTCATTAATTTCAGGATGTTTTTCTTCTTTTTGCGCTGTTTCTTCGACCCGGATCATTCGTCGTGACCGGCAAAAAGGACAACACATAAGGGCCTTGCGACCTCAACATGACGGGTGCGATCATACCACTACTAATGCACTGGATCCCATCAGTTCCCCGAAGTTAAGCGTGCTTGGTGAGAGTAGTACTATGATAGGTGACCCCCTGGGAAGTCCTCGTATTGCACCCCCCATTTTCCTTTTGTTTTTTTTTGCCCCGTTCAGGCTTACCAAGATTCTTTATCCGTCACATTTCTATTATTGAGTCCCACGACATCTTGGGCAATACAACTTCGCTTCGCGTAGAGGCTGGGCCTGCAAACCAAGGGCGCGGGGCCAGTGACCAGGTCTCCATCGCTGCAGTGACCATAACTTTTGATCCGTAAGGAGTTATGCGGCGCACTGCATACCGTTGGAAACCTCTCTGAGAGCTCTATGATAGGGACGGCAAGCGTACTCGACTGCATCTATTTTCAGAGCCCAAAATCGAACGTTTTAATCAGTTTCGCGCCATTTTTCATATTTTTGCTCTGTTTCTTCATCCTGGATCGTTTGTTGTGACCCGCGAAAAGGACGACACATAAGGGATTTGCAACCTCAACATGACGGGTGCAATCATACCAGTACTAATGCACTGGATCCCATCAGAACTTCGATGTTTAGCGTGCTTGGGCGAGAGTAGTACTAGGATGGTGACCCCCTGGGAAGTCCTCGTGTTGCAGACTCAGTTTTTCATTTTGTTTTTTTTGCCCCATTCAGGCTTTCCAAGATTCTTTATCCATCACATTTCTATTATCGAGTACCACGAGATCTTAGGCAAGACAATTTCACATCTCGTAGAGGTTGGGCTCTTAAACTGAGGGAGAGGGGCCTGTGACCAGGTCTCCGTCGCTCCGGTGCCCATAACTTTTGATCTATTAGGAGTTATGTAGCGCATAGTATACCGTTGGAAAGCTCTCTGAGAGATCTACGATAAGGGCAGCATGCCTGCTCGGCTGCACCTATTTTCGGAGCCCAAAATCGAACATTTTAATCATTTTTGGGCCATTTTTCTCCTTATTGCGCTGTTTCTTCATTCCGGATCGTTCGTTGTGACTGGCGAAAAAGACGACGCATAAGGGATTTGCGACCTCAACATGATGGGTGAGATCATACCAGCACTAATGCATTGGATCCCATCAGAACTCTGAAGTTAAGTGTGCTTGAGCGAGAGTAGTACTAGGATGGGTGACCCCCTGGGAAGTCCTCGTGTTGCACCCCCTTTTTTCTTTTTGTTTTTTTGTTTCCAAGATTCTTTATCTATCACATTTCTATTATCGAGTCCCACGGCATCTTGGACAAGACAATTTTGCTTCGCGTAGAGACTGGGCCTACAAACTGAGGGGGCGGGGCCTGTGTCGAGGTCTCCGTCGCTTTGGTGCCCATAACTTTTGCTTTGTAAGGAGTTATGCGGCGTACAACATACAGTTGGAAAGTGCTCTAAGAGCTCTACAACGGGGGCAGCAAGCCTAGTGTTTTGCTCAAATTTTCAGAGCCCAAAATCGAATATTTTCATCAGTTTTAGGCCACTTTTCTTCTTTTTGTGCTATTTCTTCATCCCAGGTCGTTCGTCGTGACTGGCGAAAAGGACGACACATAAGGCCTTTGTGACCTCAACATGACGGGTGCGATCATACCACCACTAATGTATCGGTTCCTATCAGAACTCGGAAGTTAAGCGTGCTTAAGCGAGAGTAGTACTAGGATGGGTAACCCCCTGGGAAGTCCTCGTGTTGCACCCCCCTTGTTCGTTTTGGTTTTTTGCCCCGTTCAGGCTTTCCAAGATTCTTTATCTATCACATTTCTATTATCGAGTCCCACGGCATCTTGGGCAAGACAATTTCGCTTCACGTAGAGGCTGGGCCCATAAACCGAGGGTGCGGGACCTGTGACCAGGTCTCCGTCGCTTCCGTACCCATAACTTTTGATCCCTAAAGAGTTATATGACGCACATCACACCGTTGGAAAGCTCTCTGGGAGCTCTACGACAGGGGAAGCAGGCCTGCTCATCTGTACCTTTTTTCGGAGCCCAAAATTGAATGTTTTCATCAGTTTTGGGCCACTTTTCTCCTTTTTGCGCTGTTTCTTCATCCCGGATCGTTTGTCGTGACCGGAAAAAAGGACGACACATAATGGCTTTGTGACCACAACATGACCAGTCCGATAATACCACCACTAATGCACTGGATCCCCATTAGTACTCTGAAGTTAAGCGTGCTTGGGCGAGAATAGTACTAGGATGGGTGACCCCCTAAGAAGTCCTCGTGTTACACCTCCTTTTTTCGTTTTGGTTTTTTTGCCTCGTTCAGGCTTACCAAGATTCTTTATTCGTCACATTTCTATAATCGAGTCCCATGGCATCTTGGGCAAGACAACTTCACTTCGCGTAGAGGCTGGGCCAGTAAACCGAGGGCGCGGGGCCAGTGACCAGGTCTCCCTTGCTCCAATGCCCATAACTTTTGATACGTAAGGAGTTATGCGGCGCACTGCATACAGTTGGAAAGCTCTTTGAGAGCTTTATGCCGGGGACAACAAGCCTACTTGACTACACCTATTTTCAGAGCCCAAAATTGAACGTTTTAATTAGTTTTGTGCAACTTTTCTTCTTTTTGCCATATTTCTTCGTCCCGAATCGTTCGTCGTGACCCGCAAAAAGGACGATACTTAAGGGATTTGCGACCACAACATGACGGGTGCGATTATACCAGCACTAATGCACTGGATCCCATCAGAACTCTGAAGTTAAGCGTGCTTGGGAGAGAGTAGTACTAGGATGGGTGACCCCCTGGGAAGTCCTCGTATTGCACCCTCCTTTTTGGTTTTGTTTTTTTGCCCCGTTCAGGTTTTTCAAGATTCTTTATCTATCACATTTCTATTATCGAGTCCCACAGCATCTTTGGCATGACAGTTTCGCATAGCGTAGGGCTGGGCTCTTACACCGAGGGCGCGGGGCCTGTGACTAGGTCTCCGCCGCTCCGGTACCCATAACTTTTGATCCGTTAGGTGTTATGTAGCGCAGAACATACCGTTGAAAAGCTATCTGAGAGCCCTACAACGGGTCAGCAAGCCTACTGGTATGCACCTATTTTCGGAGCATAAAATCAAATGTTTTAATCAGTTTCGGGCCACTTTTCTTCTTTTTCCGTTGTTTCATCATCCCGGATCATTTGTCGTGACCCGCGGAAAGGACGACACATAAGGGCTTTGCGCCCTCAACATGACGGGTATGATCATACTAGCACTAATGCACCGGATCCCATCAGAACTCCAAAGTTAAGCGTGCTTGGGCGAGAGTAGTACTAGGATGGGTGACCCCCTAGGAAGTCCTCGTTTTGCACCCCCCTTTTTGTTTTGTTTTTTTGACCCATTCAGGCTTTTCAAGATTCATTATCTGTCACATTTCTATTATGGAGTCCCACGGCATATTGGGCAAGACAATTTCGCTATGTGTAGAGGCCAACACGCAAACCGAGGGGGTGGGGCCTGTGACAAGGAATCCGTCGCTCCGGTGCCCATAACATTTGATTCGTAAGGAGTTATGCAGCGCAAAACATGCTGTTGAAAAGCTCTCTGAGAGCTCTACGATGGGGGAAGCGAGCCTGTTCTTCTGCACCTATTTTCAGAACACAAAATCGAACGTTTTCATCAATTTTGGGCCACTTTTCTTGTTTTTGTGATATTTCTTCATCCCGGATCATTCGTCGTGACCAACGAAAAGGACGACACATAAGGCCTTTGTGACGTCAATATTACGGGTGCAATCATACCACCACTAATGTGTCGAATCCAATTAGAACTTCGAAGTTAAGCGTGCTTGGGCGAGAGTAGTACTAGGATGGGTAAACCCCTTGGAAGTCCTCGTGTTGCACTCTTCTTTTTCATTTTGTTTTTTTGCCCTGTTCAGGCTTTCCAAGATTCTTTATTTGTCACATTTCTATTATTGTGTCCCACAGCTTCTTGGGCATGACAACTTCGCTTCTCGTAGAGGCTGGGCCTACAAACCTAGGGCGCGGAGCCAGTGACCAGGTTTCCATCTATCCAGTGCCCATAACTTTTGATCCATCAGAAGTTATGCGGCGCACTGCATACCGTTGGAAAGCTCTCTGAGAGCTCTACGACAGAGACAGCAAACCTACTTGACTACGCCTATTTTCGGAGCCCAAAATGGAAAGTTTTCATTAGTTTCGGGCCACTTTTCTTCTTTTTGCACTGTTTCTTTGTCCAGGATCGTTCGTCGTGACCGGCGAAAAGGAAGACACATAAAGGCTTTGCGACCTCAACTATATGGGTGCAATCATACCAGCACTAATGCATCGGATGCCATCATAACTCCGAAGTTAAGTATGCTTGGGCGAGAGTAGTACTAGAATGGGTGACCCCCTAGGAAGTCCTCGTGTTGCACCACTATTTTTGTTTTGTTTTTTTGCCCCGTTCTGGCTTTCCAAGATTCTTTATCCATCACATTTCTATTATCGAGTCCCACGGCATCTTGGGCAAGACAATTTCGCCTCGCTTAGAGGCTGGGCGCGGGGCCTGTGACCAGGTCTCCTTCGCTCTGGTGCCCATAACTTTTGATCTGTTAGGAGTTATGTAGCGCACAGCATACCGTTGTAAAGCTCTTTAACAGCCCTACAACAGGGGCAGCAAGCTTGCTCAATTGGGTCTGTTTTCGGAGACCAAAATTGAATGTTTTCATCAATTTCAGGCCATTTTTCTTCTTTTTGCGCTATTTCTTCATCCCTGATCGTTCGTAGTTAGCCGTGAAAATGAGGACACAATAGGGCTTTGCGCCATCAACAAGACAGGTGCGATCTTACCAGCACTAATGCACCAGATCCCATCAGAACTCTGAAGTTAAGCATGCTTGGCAAAGAGTAGCACTAGGATGGGTGACCCCCTGGGAAGTCCTCGTGTTGCACTCCCTTTTTTCGTTTTGTTTTTTTGCCCCGTTCAAGCTTTCCAAAATTCTTTATCCATCACAATTCTATTGTCGAGTCCCACTGCATCTTGGGCTAGACAATTTCGCATCGCGTAGAGGCTAGGCTCTCAAATCGCGGGCGCAGGGCCGGTGACCAAGTCTCCGTCGCTTTGGTGCCCATAACTTTTGATCAGTTAGAAGTTAAGTAGCACACATCAAACTGTTGGAAAGCTCTCTGAGAGCCCTACGGCGGGGGTAGCAAGCCTGCTCGGCCGCACCTATTTTCGGAGCCCAAAATTGAACATTTTAATAAGTTTTGATCTACTTTTCTTTTTTATGTGCTGTTTCTTCGTCCCGGATCGCTCGTCGTAACCGGTGAAAAGGACAACACATAAGGGATTTGCGACCTCAACATGACTGGTACGATAATACTAGCACTAATGCCCCAGATCCCTTCAGAACTTTGAAGTTAAGCGTGCTAGGGCGAGAGTAGTACTAAGGTGGGTGACCTTATGGGAAGTCCTAGTGTTGCACCCCCCCTTTTTCGTTTGTTTTTTTGCCTCGTTCAGGCTTCCCAAGATTCTTTATCCGTCACATTTGTATTATCGAGTCCCATGGCATTTTGGGAAAGACAATTTCGCATCGCGTAGAGGCTGGGCTGTCAAACCGAGGGCACCGGGCCTGTGACTAGGTCTCTGTTGCTCTGGTACCCATAACTTTTGATATGTTAGGAGTTATGTAGCACACAGTATACCGTTGGAAACCTCTCTGAGAGTTGTACGACGAGGCAGCAAGCCTGCTCAGCCGCACCTATTTTTAGAATCCAAAATCGAACGTTTTAATCAGTTTTGGGCCACTTTTCTTCTTTTTGCGATGTTTCTTCATCCTGAATTGTTCGTCGTGACCTACGAAAAGGACGACACAAAAAAGATTTACGACCTCAACATGACGGGTGCGATAATACCAGCACTAACTCCCCAGATCCCATCAGAACTCTAAAGTTAAACGTGCTTGGACGAGAGTAGTACAAGGATGGGTGACCCCATGGGAAGTCCTAATGTTGCACCCCCCTTTTTCGTTTTGTTTTTTTGCCCAGTTCAGGCTTTCCAAGATTCTTTATCCGTCACATTTCTATTATCGAGTCCCACGGCATCTTGGGCAAGACAATTTCACATCGCGTAGAGGCTGGGCTTTTATACCTAGGACGCGAGGCCTGTGACTAGGTCTCCGTCCCTCTGGTGCCCATAACTTTTGATTTGTTAGGAGTTATGTAGCGCACAACATACCGTTGGAAAGCTCTTTGAGATCTCTACAACAGGGGCAACAAGCCTGCTCTGGTACACCAATTTTTGGAGCCCAAAATCGAACGTTTTAATTAGTTTCGGGCTACTTTTCTTCTTTTTGCGTTGTTTCTTCATCCCGGATCGTTCATCGTGACCCACGAAAAGGACGACACATAAGGGGTTTGCGACCTCAACATGACGGGTGCGATCATACCAGCACTAATGCATCGGATCCCATCAGAACACCGAAGTTAAGCATGCTTGGGCGAGAGTAGTATTAGGTTGGGTGACCCCTTGGGAAGTACTCGTGTTGCACGCTCCTTTTTTGTTTTGTTTTTTTTCCCCTTTCAGGCTTTCCCAGATTCTTTATCCGTCACATTTCTATTATCGAGTCCTACGGCATCTTGGGCCAAACAATTTCGCATTGCGTAGAGGCTGGGCTCTCAAACTGAGGGTGCGAGGCTTGTGACCAAGTCTCCGTGGCTCCGGTGCCCATATCTTTTGACGCGTTTCGAACTATGTAGCGCACAGCATACTGTTGGAAAGCTTTCTGAGAGCTCTATGATGGAGGTAACAAGCCTGCTTGGCTTTGCATATTTTTGGAGCCCAAAATTGATCGTTTTAATCAGTTTCAGGCCCCTTTTCTTCTTTTTGCGGTGTTTCTTCATCCCGGATCGTTCGTTGTGACTGGAAAAAAGGACGACACATAAGTGATTTGCGACTTCAACATGACGGTTTCGATCATACCACTACTACTGAACAGGATCCCATCAATACACTGAAGTTAAGCGTGCTTGGGGGAGAGTAGTACTAGGATGGATGACCCCCTAGGAAGTCCTCGTGTTGCACCCCCCTTTTTTGTTTTGTTTTTTTGCCCCGTTCAGGCTTTCCAAGATTCTTTATCGGTCACATTTCAATTATCGAGTCCCACGGCATATTGGGCAAGACAATTTCGCTTTGTGTAGAGGCCGGGCCCGGAAACCGAGGGGCTGGGGCCTGTGACCTAGTATCCATCACTCCGGTGCCCATAACATTTGATTCGTAAAGAGTTATGTGGCGCAAAGCATACTGTTGGAAAGCTCTCTGAGAGCTCTATGAGAAGGGTAGCAAGCCTGCTTTTCTGCACCTATTTTTGGAGCCCAAAATCGAACATTTTCATCAGTATTGGGTCACTTTTCTTCTTTTTGCGCTGTTTCTTCATCCCGGATCGTTTTCCGTGACCGGCGAGAAGGACGACACATAAGGGCTTTGTGACCTCAATATGACGGGTGCGATCATGCCTCCACTAATGTGTCAAATCCTATCAGAACTTCGAAGTTAAGCGTGCTTGGACGAGAGTAGTACTAGGATGGGTAAACCCCTTGGAAGTCCTTGTGTTGCACCCCCCTTTTTTGTTTTGTTTTTTTGCCTCATTGAGGCTTTCCAGGATTCTTTATTCGTCACATTTCTATTATCGAGTCCCACGGCATCTTGGGCAAGACAATTTCGCATCGCGTAGAGGCTGGGCTCTCAAACCGGGGGTACCGAGCCTGTGACCAGTTCTCCGTCGCTCTGATGCCCATAACTTTTGATCCGTTAGGAGTTATGTAGCACACAGCATACCGTTGGAAAACTCTCTGAGAGCTCTATGACGGGGCAGCAAGCCTGCTCGGCTGCACCTGTTTTCAGAATCCAAAATTGAACAATTTAATCAGTTTTGGGCCACTTTTCTTCTTTTTGCGGTGTTTCTTCGTCCCGAATCGTTCGTCGTGACCAGCGAAAAAGACGACACAAAAAGGATTTACGACCTCAACATGACGGGTGCGATAATACCAGCACTAATGCACCAGATCCCATCAGAACTCTAAAGTTAAGCATGATAGGGCGAGAATAGTACTACGATGGGTGACCTCATGGGAAGTCCTAGTGTTGCACCCCTCTTTTTTATTTTGTTTTTTTGCCCCGTTCTGGCTTTCCAAGATTCTTTATCCGTCACATTTCTATTATCGAGTCCCACGGTATCTTGGGTAAGACAATTTCGCATCGGGTAGAGGCTGGGCTCTTAAACCGAGGCCGCAGGGCCCTTAACTAGGTCTCCGTCGCTTCGGTGCCCGTAACTTTTGATCCGTTAGGAGTTATGTAGTGCACAGCATACTGTTGGAAAGCTCTCATGGAGCTTTACAACTGGGGCAGCAAGCCTACTCGGATGCACCTATTTTCAGAGCCCAAAATAGAAAGTTTTAATCCGTTTCGGGCCACTTTTCTTCTTTTCGTGTTGTTTCTTCATCCCGGATCGTTGGTCGTGACCAGCGAAAAGGACGACACATAAGGGATTTGCAACCACAACATGACAGGTGCGATCATACCAGCACTAATGCACCGGATCCCATCAGAACTCCGAAGTTAAGCGTGCTTGGGCGATAGTAGTATTAGGATAGGTAACCCGCTAGGAAGTCCTCGTATTGTACCCTCCTTTTTCGTTTTGTTTTTTTTGCCCCTTTCAGGCTTTCCAATATTCTTTATCTATCACATTTCTATTATCGAGTCTCACGGTATCTTGGGCCAGAAAATTTCGCATTGCGTACAGGCTGGGCTCTCAAACCGAGGGTGCGGGGCTTGTGACCAGGTCTCCGTCGCTCCGGTGCCTATCACTTTTGATCCGTTAGGAATTATGTAGCGCACAACATACCGTTGGAAAGCTCTCTGAGAGCTCTATGAGGGGGGTAGCAAGCCTGCTTGGCTTTGCTTATTTTCAGAGTCCAAAATTGAACTTTTTACATCAGTTTTAGGATGCTTTTCTTCTTTCTGCGTTGTTTTTTAATCCCAGATAGTTCGTCGTGACCGGCAAAAAGAACGACACATAAGTCTATGCGACCTCAACATGACGGGTGTGATCATACCAACACTAATGCACCGGATCCCATCAGAACTCCGAAGTTAAGCGTGCTTGGGTGAGAATAGTGCTAAGATGGGTTACCCCTTGGGAAGTCCTCGTGTTGCACCCCTCTTTTTCGTTTTGTTTTTTTGCCCCGTTTAGGCTTTCCAAGATTGTTTATCCGTCACATTTCTATTATCGAGTCTCACGGAATATTAGGCAAGACAATTACGCTTTGTGTAGAGGCCGAGCCCGCAAACCGAAGGGCCGGGGCCTTGACCAGGTATCCATCGCTCTAGTGCCCATAACATTTGATCCGTAAGGAGTTATGTGGTGTAAAGCATACTGTTGGAAAGCTCTCTGAGAGCTCTACGATGGGGGTAGCAAGTCTGCTCTTCTGTACCTATTTTCAGAGCCCAAAATCGAACGTTTTCATCAATTTTGGGCTACTTTTCTTCTTTTTGCACTGTTTCTTCGACCCAAATCGTTCGTCGTGACTAGCGAGAAGGACGACGTATAAGGGCTTTGTGACCTCAATATGACGGGTGCGATCATACCACCACTAATGTCTCAAATCCTATCAGAACTTCGAAGTTAAGCGTGCTTGGGCGAGAGTAGTACTAGGATGGGTAAACCCCTTAGAAGTCCTCGTGTTGCACTCCCCTTTTTCGTTCTTTTTTTTTGCCTCGTTCAGGCTTTCCAAGATTCTTTATCCATCACATTTCTATTATTTTGTCCCACAGCATCTTGGGCAAGACAACTTCACTTCTCATAGAGGCTGGGCCTGCAAACCGAGGGCGCGGGGCTAGTGACCAGATCTCCATCGCTCCGGTGCCAATAACTTTTGATCCATAAGGAGTTTTGCGGCGCACTGCATACCATTGGAAAGCTCTTTAAGAGCTCTATGACGGGGACAGCAAGCCTACTTGACTGCACCTATTTTCAGAGCCCAAAATGGAGAGTTTTCATTAGTTTTGGGCTACTTTTCTTCTTTTTGCGCTATTTCTTCATTCAGGATCGTTCGTCATGACCGGCGAAAAGGATGACACATAAGGGCTTTGCCACCTCAACATTATGGGTGCAATCATACCAGCAATAATGCATCGGATGCCATCAGAACTCCGAAGTTAAGCGTGCTTGGGCGAGAGTAGTACTAGGATGGGTGACCCCTTAGGCTATCCTCAATGGGGGGCTCTAAAATGTGAACATTTCTATTTTTGGGCATTTTTGTACTTTTTAAGAGTCCCATACCCTAAAAAGTAGCACTATTCATGGAAAAATGACGTGGGGTCCACCACTTTTGAGTTAAAAGATGCCAAAATAGTGCTCCGGACTCCAAAATGTTCAGCAAATTTGGGCATTTTTGTACTTTTTTAGAGCCTCATACCCTAAAAAGTAGCACTATCATGGAAAAAGGACGTGGGGTCCACCACTTTTGGATTAAAAGATGCCAAAATAGTGCTCCGGGCTCCAAAATGCCAAATTTGCTGAACATTTTGGAGCCCGGATCACTATTTTGGCATCTTTTAACCTAAAAGTGGTGGACCCCACGTCATTTTTCCATGAATAGTGCTACTTTTTAGGGTATGGGGCCCTAAAAAAGTACAAAAATGCCCAAAAATAGAAATGTTTACATTTTAGAGCCCCCCATTGAGCTTGCCCTTAGGAAGTCCTCATGTTGCACCCCCATTTTTGTTTTGTTTTTTTACCCCGTTCAGGCT
Source organism: Ehretia macrophylla (assembly GCA_037974665.1). NCBI lineage: Eukaryota > Viridiplantae > Streptophyta > Magnoliopsida > Boraginales > Ehretiaceae > Ehretia > Ehretia macrophylla. Next base: position 30,385,565 of record CM075781.1, read on the forward strand.
CTTCAAGATTCTTTATCCATCACATTTCTATTATCGAGTCCCACGGCGTCTTGGGCAAGACAATTTCACATCGCGTAGAGGCTGGGCTCACAAATCGAGGGCGCGGGACCTGTGACCATGTCTCCTTTGCTCTGGTGCCCATAACTTTTGATCTGTTAGGAGTTATGTAGCGCACATCATACCGTTGGAAAGCTCTCTGAGTGCTCTACAACGGGGGCAGCAAGCTTGCTCAGCTGAGCCTATTTTTGGAGCCCAAAATTGAATGTTTTCATCAATTTCAGGCCACTTTTCATCCTTTTGTGCTATTTGTTCATCCCAGATTGTTCGTCGTGAGCCATGAAAAGTACGACACAAAAGTGCTTTGCATCCCTAACATGACGGGTACGATCATACCAGCACTAATGCACCGGATCCCATCAGAACTCTGAAGTTAAGCGTGCTTGGGCGAGAGTAGTACTAGGATGGGCGACCCCTTGGGAAGTCCTCGTGTTGCACCCCCTCTTTTTCCTTTTGTTTTTTTTGCCCCGTTCAGACTTTCCAAGATTCTTTATCCGTCATAGTTCTATTATCGAGTCCCACGACATCTTGGGCAAGACAATTTCGCATCGCGTAAAGGCTGGGCTCTCTAACCGAGGGCGCAGGGCCTGTGACTAGGTCTCCGTCGCTCTAGTACCCATAACTTTTGATCCATTAGAAGTTAAGTGGCACACAACATACTGTTGGAAAGCTCTCTGATAGCTCTACGATGGGGGTAGCAAGCCTGCTCGTCGGCTGTAACACCCCGATCCCTCTCGAGACTGGGAGTTCTATCAATCAATCTAATCACAACCCATATCCAAACCCGGGCATAATTTTTAGGGAAAACGGACGGAGTTTCCCCTATTTCTAGGCAAAAAAAACAAACCTGCGACAGCATATAAGTGGACCAATACCATGTCCAAACATTCAACCACCTTAAGGCCATCCGAGCCTTGTTCTCAACAAGCAACCACAAGCAAATATACATACATTTTCAAGTACTAGACTATTCTAACTCTTCCTTTAAACAATACAACATGCTTTGAAGTTAAGCTATGCCAACTGATTACATAAACTAGCTTATCAATTCACCTCAACTACTTAGCTAGATTTAGATTACATTTCTTTTAGCAATAAATACATACAACATATGGAAGCATATATCTTTACAACTTCGACACTCAAGCCACATAGGCACGCAAGACAACTCTTCAGCCACGAACTTTCACGAAATCACGAACTTCCAGCTAACATGACATTTCCTGAAATGTGGTGGTGAGGAGTGAGTATACACAACACGTATACTCAGTGAGGGCGAGACATATATCGAGTTGGAGAGAAAGAAAGTCGTGCAATGCAAATAGACACAGCTAAGCAATAAAGTCAATAAGAATGCATTCAATACAAACGACAATATATTAAACATTCAAGAAAGCATTAACACAACCATTCAAAGCTATACCACACTCTGAAGGCTATGGTTCACTCTTACGACAATATACCATTTCACAAACGATACATCAATCTCGAGCTTGATGTTGACAACGATGACAATAAGCGCGCAACCACCTTATAACACCAGTTTGGAATACCCCGAAAGTATCCATCAATTCTACGACCTAAATCTCCCTGGGAGGCAACCCAAGCGAGAAAAGGGAATAGGACACGGAGCTAGAACAACCAACACTGGCAACCCGAGGCTACCCAGAGAGGCCCATCACTCACGCGCCTGACACTATGCAATGCAAGACTCGATACAAGGCGATAAACGAGCGATAACACAACAATATAGATTAGAGATGATAGACAAGATAACAGGCATTTACAATCAATTATGTAACAAGAACAACACCAACAAACATTATCAAGTAATAATAAGTATTCTATAGACATTATAAGCATTCTATAGGCATTATAAACATTCTATAAGCATTATAAACATTCTATAAGCATTATAAACATTCTATAAGCATTATAAACATTCTATAAGCAATATACTATGAAAACACACAAAATTCCAAAAATGACCCCAACTTTCAAAACGCTACTACTTTCAAACGAGCCACGAGCTTTGGAAACCAACTTCACCAATCCTCCTAGGTCACCATAAGGCACGTCTAAAGACCCCAAAACCCTACTTTACCCTAGAATTCACGCAAAGTCCCGATTTCTCCCTATGCTCGTTTGAACTACAAATATATTAACCAAACACCCAACCAATGCCATAATCGCACCAAAAGTGCTTCTATGTCCTCCTGAAACAATGCCATCACGCAAAACGAGAAAATGCTAAACTCAACCTAAACGACCCCGACTTTCACCAAGGCATTTTTCTCATTTTTTCCGTTACGCAACCTAAACAAATCATGCATTTAGGCATCCTAGCATACCTAGCACCTTTTCACATCAACATACACCATAACAACGCAACTTAATCGTTTCAAGGGTTTACTATTCATAAATTACTATTCAACTAACAATTTATATTTCAATTTCGATATTCAATCGCAGAAAATGTTTAAAAACTATAAATACATGTTCTACGATTGCTAGGGAACATACTTTAAGCCTCAAATCAATTAAAACAACAATATACGGATAAAACCCAAAAATCAAAGTTAATACACAAAATATTCAAATGTGCAAATAACGATGAAACCCTCACCTTAGAGGTTCCTAGACGCAAGGAAAACCTCCTAGGATGCCTCAGAAACCACCCCGTGCAAGCTCATGCGAAGAATCGAAGATTTGAAGGTTGAAATGTTTTTTTTTTCTCTTTGGATTTTCGGCCCTGCCCTTTTCTGTTTCAACTCTTTTTTTTGTGCTATTTAAGCTATTAAAAGGATGACACAAGGTCAAATGGTCAAGGCTTTGGTCAATGTTCACTTAAGTTGGTCAATCAAGCTTATTTCATGTATTTTAGGGCTAAAACAAGTAACATAAATCCAATTCCAGTTAAATACAACTTAAAACACTAACATTAAAACACTAAATACTAGTTTTCACTATTTGCTGAGGACTAAAAATAATTTCCTAACTATTGCTCTTGATATGCTAAGCACTTTGCGTCAATAGAAGAATAACAATTAAATCTCAAAGAATTTAAGAAATATATCATTTTTGAAAAGTATCATAGTTTAAAATTTACTCCGGCTCGGAGCTACTTTTCATTTAATTGAAAACCGAGCATTAAGTTGCAAGAAAAATAAAACCGATTAGCAATAATATGAAAAGTAGTTGATATTCCCTTAAAATAATTAACTCAAGTATTATTTCAATTACTTCTAAAAGAAATTTGTAAATAAAGCTACAAATAAATGTTTAACTAAAAATAAACACAAATTCAATGCCAACATTTAAGATGTCACTTGGTTAAATGCAATTAAATGTCATTAAATGCATGCCGGGTTCGGGTTATCACATCGGCACCTATTTTCGGAGTGCAAAATTAAACATTTTAATCAGTTTCAAGCTACTTTTCTTTTTTTGTGCTGTTTCTTCATCCCGGATCGTTCGTCGTGACCGGTGAAAAGGAAGACACATAGGGGATTTGCGACCTCAACATGACGAGTGCGATAATACCAGCACTAATGCCCCAGATCCCTTCAGAACTCTGAAGTTAAGCGTGCTAGGGCGAGAGTAGTACTAGGATAGGTGACCCCATGGGAAGTCCTAGTGTTGCACCCACCTTTTTCATTTTATTTTTTTGCCCCGTTCCGGTTTTCCAAGATTCTTTATCAGTCACATTTCTATTATCGAGTCCCATGACATCTTGGGCAAGAGAATTTCGCATCACGTAGAGGCTGGGCTCTCAAACCGAGGGCGCGAGGCCTGTGACTAGGTCTCCGTCACTTTGGTCCCCATAAATTTTGACCCGTTAGGAGTTATGTGGCACACAACATACCGTTGGAAAGCTCTCTGAGAGCTCTACGATGTGGCAGCAAGCCTGCTCGGCTCCACATATTTTTGGAATCCAACATCGAACGTTTTAATCAGTTTTGGGCTACTTTTCTTCTTTTTGTGGTGTTTCTTCATCCTGAATCGTTCGTCGTGACCGGCAAAAAAAACGACACATAAGGGATTTACAACTTCCACATGACGGGTGCGATCATACCAGCACTAACACATCGGATCCCATCAGGACTCCGAAGTTAAGCGTGATTGGGTAAGAGTAGTACTAGGATGGGTGACCCCTTGGGAAGTCCTCGTGTTGTACCCCCCTTTTTTCGTTTTATTTTTTTTCCCCGTTCAGACTTTCCAAGATTCTTTATCCGTCACATTTCTATTATCGAGTCCCACTGCTTGTTGGGCAAGACAATTTTGCTTCGCGTAGAGGCTAGGCTTGCAAATTAAGGGGGCGGGGCCCGTGACGAGTTCTCCATCGCTTTGGTGCCCATAACTTTTGATCCGCAAGAAAGTATGCAGTGCACAACATACTGTTGGAAAGCTCTCTAAGAGCTCTACGACGTGGGCAGCAAGCCTATTCTTCTGCGCCAATTTTTGAAGCCTAAAATCGAATGTTTTCATCAGCTTTGGGCCATTTTTTTTTCTTTTTGCGCTGTTTCTTCGTCCCGGATCGTTCGCCGTGACCGACAAAAAGGACGACACATAAAGGCTTTGTGACCTCAACATGACGGGTGTGATCATACCACCACTAATGTATCGGATCCCATCAGAACTATGAAGTTAAGCGTGCTTGGGCAAGAGTAGTACTAGGATGGACAACCCCCTAGGAAGTCCTCGTGCTGCACCTCCTTTTTTTGTTTTGTTTTTTTGCCCCGTTCAGGCTTTCCATGTTTCTTTATCCATCACATTTCTATTATCGAGTCCCACGGCATTTTGGGTAAGATAATTTCGCTTCGTGTAGAGGCTGGGACTGCAAACAGAGGGCGCGAGACTTGTGACCAGGTCTCCGTCGCTCCGATACCCATAACTTTTGTTCCCTAAAGAGTTATGCGATGCACATCATACCGTTGGAAAGCTTTCTAGGAGATCTACGACTGGGGAAGCATGCCTGCTCATTTGCGCCGATTTTTGGAGACCAAATCAAACATTTTCATCAGTTTCAGGATACTTTTCTTCTTTTTGCGCTATTTTTTCATCTCGGATAGTTAGTCGTGACGGGCAAAAAGGACGACACGTAAGGGCTTTGCGACCTCAACATGACGGGTGCGATCATACCACCACTAATGCACTGAATCCCATCAGTACTCTGAAATTAAGCATGCTTGGGCGAGAGTAGTACTTAGATGGGTGGCCCCCTGGAAAGTCCTCGTGTTACACCCCCCTTTTTCGTTTTATTTTTTTTTGCCCTGTTCAGGCTTACCAAGATTCTTTATCCATCACATTTCTATTATCGAGTCCAACGGCATCTTGGGCAAGATAATTTTACTTCGCGTAGAGGCTGGGACCGCAAACCGAGGGCGCGGGGCTTGTGACCAGGTCTTCGTCACTCCGGTACCCATAACTTTGGATCCCTAAAGAGTTATGCGACGCACATCATACCGTTAGAAAGCTCTCTGGGAGCTCTACGACGGGGGAGGCAGGCCTGCTAATCTGCGCCTATTTTCCAAGCCCAAAATCGAACATTTTCATCAATTTCGGGACACTTTTCTTCTTTTTGCGATGTTTTTCCATCCCGGATCGTTCGTCGTGACCGCCAAAAAGGACGACACATAAGGGCTTTGCGACCTCAACATGACGGGTGCGATCATACCACCACAATTGCACTGGATCCTATCAGTACTATGAAGTTAAGCGTGCTTGGGCGAGAGTAGTACTAGGATGGATGACCCCCTAGAAAGTCCTCGTGTTATACCCCCCTTTTTTGTTTTGTTTTTTTTGCCTCGTTTAGGCTTACTAAGATTCTTTATCCATCACATTTCTATTATCGAGTCCCAGAACATCTTGGGCAAGACAACTTCACTTCGCGTAGAGGCTGGGCCTGCAAACTAAGGGCATGGGGCGAGTGACCAAGTCTCTATCGCTCCAATGCCCATAACTTTTGATCCGTAAGGAGTTATGCGGCGCACAACATGCCGTTGGAAAGCTCTCTGAGAGCTCTATGACGGGGGCAACAAGCCTACTCTTCTACGCCAATTTTTAGAGCCCAAAATTGAATGTTTTCAACAGTTTTAGGCTACTTTTCTTCTTTTTGCGCTGTTTCTTCGTCTCGGATCGTTCGTCGTGACCGGCGAAAAGGACGACACATAAGGGCTTTGTGACCTCAACATGACGGGTACAATCATACCACCAGTAATGTATCGGATCCCATCAGGACTACGAAGTTAAGCTTGCTTGGGCGAGAGTAGTACTAGGATGGGCAACCCCCTGGGAAGTCCTTGTGTTGCACCTCCCTTTTTGTTTTGTTTTTTTTGCCCCATTCAGGCTTTCCAAGATTCTTTATCTATCACATTTCTATTATCGAGTCCCACGGCATCTTGGCCAAGACAATTTCGCTTCGTGTAGAGGCTGGGCTCACAAGTCGAGGGCCCAGGACCTGTGACCTAGTCTCCGTCACTCCGGTACCCATAACTTTTGATCCCTAAAGAGTTATGCGACGTACATCATACCGTTGGAAAGCTCTCTCGGAGATCTACGACTGGGGAAGCAGGCCTGCTCATTTGCGTCTATTTTCGGAGCCCAAAATCCAACATTTTCATCAGTTTTATGATACTTTTCTTCTTTTTACACTGTTTTTTCATCCCAGATCATTCCTCGTGACCGGTAAAAAGGACCACACATAAGGGCTTTGCGACATCAACATGACAGGTGCAATCATACCACCGCTAATACACCGGATCCTATCAGTACTCTGAAGTTAAGCATGCTTGGGCGAGAGTAGTACTAGGATGGGTGACCCCCTGTAAAGTCCTCGTGTTACACCCCCCTTTTTTTATTTTTATTTTTTTGCCCAATTCAGGCTTACCAAGATTCTTTATCCATCAAATTTCTATTATCGAGTCCCACGGCATCTGGGGCAAGACAATTTCTCTTCGCATAGAGGCTGCGCCCAGAAACCGAGGGCGCAGGACCTATGACCAGGTCTCCATCGCTCTAGTACCCATAACTTTTGATCACTAAAGAGTTATGTGATGCACATCATATGGTTGGAAAGCTCTCTGGGAGATCTAGGACGGGGAAAGCAGGCATGCTCATCTGTGCCTATTTTCCAAGCCCAAAATCGAACGTTTTCATCAGTTTTGGGCCACTTTTCTTCATTTTGCGCTGTTTCTTCGTCCCAGATTGTTTGTCGTGACCAGAAAAAAGGACGACACATGACGGGTCTGATAATACCACCACTAATGCTTTGGATCCCGTCAGTACTTTGAAGTTAAGCATGCTTGGGCGAGAGTAGTACTATGATAGGTAAACCCCTTGGAAGTCCTCGTGTTGCACCCCCTTTTTTCGTTTTGTTTTTTTGTCCCGTTCAGGCTTTTCAAGATTCTTCATCCGTCACATTTCTATTATTGTGTCCCATGACATCTTGGGCAAGATAACTTCCTTTCTCGTAGAGGCTGGGCTTACAAACCGAGGGCGCGGGGCTAGTGACCAGGTCTCCATCGCTCTAGTGCCCATAACTTTTGATACATAAGGAGTTATGTGGCGCACTGCATACCGTTGGAAAGCTCTCTGAGATCTCTGTGGCGGGGACATCAAGCCTACTTGACTGTGCCTATTTTCAGAGACCAAAATGGAAATTTTTCATTAGTTTCGGGTCATTTTTCTTCTTTTTGCGCTGTTTCTTCGTCCAGGATCGTTCGTCATGACCGGCGAAAAAGATGACACGTAAGGGCTTTGCGACCTCAACATTATGGGTGCAATCATACCAACACTAATGCATCGGATGCCTTCAGAACTCCGAAGTTAAGCGTGCTTGAGCGAGAGTAGTACTAGGATGGGTGACCCCCAAGGAAGTCCTCGTGTTGCAACCACATTTTTGTTTTGTTTTTCTGCCCCATTCAGGCTTTCCAAGATTCTTTATCCATCACATTTCTATTATCGAGTCCCATGACATCTTGGGCAAGACAATTTCGCATCGCGTAGTGGCTGCGATCACAAACCGAGGGCGCGGGGCCTGTGACCTGGTCTCATTCGCTCCGGTGCCCATAACTTTTAATCCGTTAGGAGTTATGCAGTGCACAGCATACCGTTGGAAAGCTCTTTGAGAGCCCTACAACGGGGGCAGTAAGCTTGCTTAACTAGGTCTATTTTCGGAGCCCAAAATTGATTGTTTTCATCAGTTTCGGGCTATTTTTCTTCTTTTTGCGCTATTTCTTCATCCTAGATCGTTCGTCGTGAGCCGTGAAAAGGACAACACATAAGGGCTTTGCGACCTCAACAAGACGGGTGCAATCTTACCAGCACTAATGCACCGGATCCTATAAGAACTGCGAAGTTAAGCGTGCTTGGGCGAGAGTAGTACTAGTATGGGTGACCCCCTGGGAAGTCCTCGTGTTGGAACCCCCTTTTACATTTTTTTTTTTTGCGCCGTTCAGGCTTTCCAAGATTCTTTATCTACCAAATTTCTATTATTGATTCCCACGGCATCTTGGGCAAGGCAATTTTGCAACGCGTAAAGGCTGGGCTCCCAAACCGAGGGCGCCGGGCCTGTGACCAAGTCTCCGTCGCTGTGGTGCCCATAACTTTTGATTCGTTATAAGTTAAGTAGCACACATCATACTATTGGAAAGCTCTCTGAGAGCTCTACGACGGGGGTAGCAAGCCTACTCAGTCGCATCTATTTTCAGAGCCCAAAATTGAACATTTTAATCAGTTTCGATCCACTTTTCTTTTTTATGTGCTGTTTCTTCATCCCGGATCGTTCGTCGTGACCGGTGAAAAGGACGACACATAAGGGATTTGCGACCTCAATAACACGCGTGCGATAATACCAGCACTAATACCCCAGATCCCATCAGAACTCTGAAGTTAAGTGTGCTTGGGCGAGAGTAGTACTAGAATGGGTGACCTCATGGGAAGTCCTAGTTTGCACCCCCTTTTTTTGTTTTGTTTTTTTGCCTCGTTCAGGCTTCCCAAGATTCTTTATCCATCACATTTCTATTATCGAGTCCCACGATATCTTGGGCAAGACAATTTTGCATCGTGTAGAGGCTGGGTTCTCAAACTAAGGGTGCCGGGCCTGTGACCAGGTCTCCGTAGCTCTAGTTCCCATAACTTTTGATCCGTTAGGAGTTATGTAGCACACAACATACCGTTGGAAAGCTCTACGACGGGGCAGCAAACCTACTCGGCTGCACCTATTTTTAGAATCTAAAATCGAACGTTTTAATCAGTTTTGGGCCACTTTTTTTATCTTTGCTATGTTTTTTCGTCCCGGATCGTCGTCGTGACCGGTGAAAAAGACGACCCATAAGGGATTTACGACCTCAACATAATGGGTGCGATCATACCAGCACTAATGTACCGGATCCCATCAGAACTTCAAAGTTAAGCGTGCTTGGGCGAGTGTAGTACTAGGATGGGTGACCCCCTCGGAAGTCCTTGTGTTGCACCCCCCTTTTTCATTTTGTTATTTTGCCACGTTCAGACTTTCCAAGATTCTTTATCCGTCACATTTCTATTATCGAGTCCCATGGCATCTTGGGCAAGACAATTTCGCATCGCGAGAGGTTGGGCCTGCAACTTGAGGGGGCGGGGCCCGTGACGAGGTCTCCGTCTCTCCAGTGCCCATAACTTTTGATCCGTAAGGAGTTATGCGGCACACAGCATACCGTTGGAAAACTCTCTGAGAGCTCTACGATGTGGGCAGCAAGCCTATTCTTCTGCGCCAATTTTCGGAGCCCAAAATTGAATGTTTTCATCTGTTTTGGGCCACTTTTCTTCTTTTTGCACTGTTATTCGTCCCGGATGGTTCGTCGCGACTGGCGAAAAGGACGACACATAAGGACTTTGTGACCTCAACATGACGGGTGCGATCATACTACCACTAATGTATCGGATCCTATCAGAACTATGAAGTTAAGCGTGCTTGGGCAAGAGTAGTACTAGGATGGGCAACCCCCTGGGAAGTCCTCGTGCTGCACCTCCCTTTTTTGTTTTTTTTTTTTGCCCCGTTCAGGCTTTCCATGATTCTTTTTCCGTCACATTTCTATTATCGAGTCCCACGGCTTCTTGGGCAAGACAATTTCGCTTCGTGTAGAGGCTGGGCCCGCAAACAGAGGGCGCAGGACCTATGACCAGGTCTCCGTCGCTCCGGTGCCCATAACTTTTGATCCCTAAAGAGTTATGCGACGCACATCATACCATTGGAAAGCTCTCTAGGAGATCTATGATTGGGGAAGCAAGCTTGCTCATTTGCGCCTATTTTTGGAGACCAAAATCGAACATTTTCATCAGTTTCAGGATACTTTTCTTCTTTTTGCGCTGTTTTTTTGGTCCCGGATCGTTTGTCGTGACCGGCAAAAAAGATGACACATAAGGGCTTTACGACCTCAACATGACGGGTGCGATCATACTACCACTAATGCACCGAATCCCATCAGTACTTTTAAGTTAAGTGTGCTTGGACGAGAGTAGTACTAGGATGGGTGACCCCTGGGAAAGTCCTCATGTTACACCCCCTTTTTCGTTTTATTTTTTTTGCCCCGTTCAGGCTTACCAAGATTCTTTATCCGTCACATTTCTATTATCGAGTCCTACGGCTTCTTGGGCAAGACAATTTCGCTTCGCGTAGAGGCTGGGCCCGCAAACCGAGGGCACGGGACCTGTTACCAGGTCTCCATCGCTCTGATACCCATAACTTTTGATCCCTAAAGAGTTATGTGACACACATCATACCGTTGGAAAGCTCTCTAGGAGCTCTACGTCGGGAGAAGCAGGCCTGCTCATCAGCGCCTATTTTCGAAGCCCAAAATTGAACGTTTTCATCAGTTTTGGGACACTTTTCTTCTTTTTGCAATATTTTTTCGTCCCAGATCGTTCGTCGTGACTTGCAAAAAGGACGACACATAAGGGTTTTACGACCTCAAATTGACGGGTGCGATCATACCACCACTAATGCACTGGATCCCATCAGTACTATGAAGTTATGCATGCTTGGGCGAGAGTAGTACTAGGATAGGTGCCCCCCTGGAAAGTCCTTATGTTACACCCCCATTTTTCGTTTAGTTTTTTTTGCCCTGTTCAGGCTTACCAAGATTCTTTATCCGTGCCATTTCTATTATCGGGTCCAACGACATCTTGGGCAACACAACTTCGCTTCGCGTAGAGGCTAGGCCTACAAACTAAGGGCGCGGGGCCAGTGACCTGGTCTCCATCACTCCAGTGCCCATAACTTTTGATCCATATGGAGTTATGCGGCGCACTGCATACCGTTGGAAAGCTCTCTGAGAGCTCTACAATGGGGGCAGCAAGCCTGCTCAGCTGCAACAATTTTTGGAGCCCAAAATCGAACTTTCTAATCAATTTCGGGGCACTTTTCTTCTTTTTGCGTTGTTTCTTCAACACGGATCGTTCATCGTGACCCGCGAAAAGGACGACACATAAGGGATTTGCGACCTCAAGATGACGGGTGCGATCATACTTGCACTAATGTACCGGATCCCATCAGAACTCCGATGCTAAGCGTGCTTGGGTGAGAGTAGTACTAGGATGGGTGACCCCCTGGGAAGTCCTCGTGTTGCACCCTCCTATTTCATTTTGTTTTTTTGCCCCATTCAGGCTTTCCAAGATTCTTTATCCGTCACATTTCTCTTATCGATTCCCACGGGATCTTAGGCCAGACAATTTTGCATCGCGTAAAGGCTGGGCTCTCAAACCGAGGGTGCAGGTCTTGTGACCAGGTCTCCGTCGCTCTCGTGCCCATAACTTTTGATCCGTTAGGAGTTATGTAGCGCACAACATACCGTTAGAAAGCTCTCTGAGAGCTCTACGACTGGAGCAGCAAGCCTGCTCGGCTTTGCTTATTTTCAGAGCCCAAAATCTAACGTTTTAATCAGTTTCAGGCCATATTTTTTCTTTTTGCGGTATTTCTTCATCCCAGATCATTTGTCGTGACCGACGAAAAAGACGACACATATAGGATTTGCGACCTTAACAAGACGGGTGTGATCATACCACCACTAATGCACCAGATCCCATTAGAACTCTGAAGTTAAGTGTGCTTGGGTGAGAGTAGTACTAGGATGGGTAACCCCCTGGGATGTCCTCGTGTTGCAGGCCCCTTGTTCATTTTGTTTTTTTGCCCCGTTCAGGCTTTCCAAGATTCTTTATCCGTCACATTTCTATTATTGAGTCCCACGGCATCTTGGGCAAGACAACTTCGCTTCGCGTAGAGGCTGGGCCTGCAAAGTGAGGGCGCGGGGCAATCGACCAAGTCTCCATCGCTCTAGTGTCCATAACTTTTGATCCGTAAGGAGTTATGCGGCGCGTTGCATACCGTTGAAAAGCTCTATGAGAGCTCTATAACGAGGACAACAAGCCTACTTGACTGCGCCTATTTTTGGAGCCCAAAATGGAAAGTTTTCATCAGTTTTGGTCCACAATTTCTTCTTTTAGAGCTGTTTCTTCGTCCAGGATAGTTCATCGTCACCGGCAAAAAGGATGACACGTAAGGGCCTGACGACCTCAACATTACGGGTACAATCATACTAGCACTAATGCATCAGATCCCATCAGAACTCCGAAGTTAAGCGTGCTTGGGCGAGAGTAGTACTAGGATGGGTGACCCCCTGGGAAGTCCTCGTGTTGCAGCCCACTTTTTCATTTTGTTTTTTTTGCCCCGTTCAGTCTTTCCAAGATTCATTGTCCATCACATTTCTATTATCGAGTCCCACGACATCTTGGGCAAAACAATTTCGCATCGCGTAGACGCTGGGCTCACAAACCTAGGGCTTGGGGCCTGAAACCAGGTCTCTTTCGCGTCGGTGCCCATAACTTTTGATCCGTTAGGAGTTATGTAGCGCACAGCATACCGTTGGAAAGATCTCTGAGGGTCTACGATAGGGGCAGCAAGACTGCTCTACTACGCCTATATTCAGAGCACAAAATCGAACATTTTCATCAGTTTTGGGCCACTTTTCTTCTTTTTGCGCTGTTTCTTCGTCCCGGAAAGTTCGTCGTGACCGGCGAAAAGGACGACACATAAGGCCTTTGCGTCCTCAACATGACGGGAGCGATCATACCAGGACTAATGCATCAGATTCCATTAGAACTCCGAAGTTAAGTGTGCTTGGGCGAGAGTAGTACTGGGATGGGTGACCCCCTAAGAAGTCCTCGTGTTGCACCCCCCTTTTTCGTTTTGTTTTTTTTGCCCCGTTCAGGCTTTCCAAGATTCTTTGTCCATCACATTTCTATTATCCAGTCCCATGGCATCTTGGGCAAAACAATTTTGTATCGCGTAGAGGTTGGGCTCACAAACCTAGGGCTTGGGTCCTGTAACCAGGTCTCTTTCGCTCCGGTGCCCATAACTTTTGATTCGTTAGGAGTTATATAGCGCACAACATACCGTTGGAAAGCTCTTTGAGGGCTCTACGATGGGGGTAGCAAGCCTGCTCTTCTACGCCTATATTCAGAGCACAAAATCGAACATTTTCATTAGTTTTGGGCCACTTTTCTTCTTTTTGCGCTATTTCTTCATCCCGGAAAGTTCGTCGTGATCGGCGAAAAGGACAACACATAAGGGCTTTGCGACCTCAACATGACGGGAGCGATCATACCAGCTCTAATGCATCGGATCCCATCAGAACTCTGAAGTTAAGCGTGCTTGGGCGAGAGTAGTACTAGGATGGGTGACCCCCTTAGAAGTCCTCGTGTTGCACCCCCTTTTTCGTTTTGTTTTTTTGCCACGTTTAGGCTTTCCATGATTCTTTATCCATCACATTTCTATTATCGAATCCCACGGTATAATGGGCATGACAATTTCGCATCGCGTAGAGGTTAGGCTCTCAAACCGAGGGAGCGGGGCTTGTGACCAGGTCTTCGTCGCTCCGGTGCCCATAACTTTTGATCCGTTAGGAGTTATGCAGCGCACAACATACCGTTGGAAAGCTCTTTGAGAGCTCTACGACGAGGGCATCAAGCTTTGTCGGCTGGGCCTGTTTTCAGAGCCCAAAATCTAATGTTTTAATAAGTTTTAGGCTACTTTTCTTCTTTTTGCGCTGTTTTTTCATCCCAGATAGTTCGTCATGAGCCGTGAAAAGGACGACACAAAAGGGCTTTGCGCCCTCAACAAGACGGGTGCGATTATACCAGCACTAATGCATCGGATCCCATCAGAACTTTGAAGTTAAGCGTGCTTAGGTGAGAGTAGTAATAGGATGGGTGACCCTTTGGGAAGTCCTCGTGTTGCACCCACTTTTTTTGTTTTGTTTTTTTGCCCCGTTCAGGCTTTCCAAGATTCTTTATTCGTCACATTTCTATTATCGAGTCCCACGGCATCTTGGGCAAGACAATTTCACGTCGCGTAGAGGCTAGGCTCTCAAACCGAAGGTGCGGAGCTTGTGACTAGGTCTTCGTCGCTCCGGTGCAAATAACTTTTGATCCGTAAGAAGTTATGTAGAGCACAACAAACTGTTGGAAAGCTCTCTAAGAGCTATACGACGGGGGCTACAAGCCTGCTCGGCTGCACCTATTTTTGGAGCCCAAAATTGAACGTTTTAATCAGTTTTGGGCCACTTTTCTTCTTTTTGTGCTGTTTTTTCGTCCCGGATCGTTCGTTGTGACCGGCGAAAAGGACGACACATAAGGGATTTGCGACCTCAACATGACGGGTGCGATCATACTAGCACTAATGCCCCGGATCCCATCAGAACTCCGAAGTTAAGCGTGCTTGGGCGAGAGTAGTACTAGGATGGGTGACCCCATGGGAAGTCCTAGTGTTGCACCCCCCTTTTTCGTTTTGTTTTTTGCCCTGTTTAGGCTTTCCAAGATTCTTTATCCATCACATTTCTATTACCGAGTCCCATGACATCTTGGGCAAGACAATTTCACATTGCGTAGAGGCTGGGCTCTGAAACCGAGGGCGCGAGGCCTTTGACCAGGTCTTCTCTCTCTGGTGCCTATAACTTTTGATTCGTTAGGAATTATGTAGCGCACAACATACCGTTGGAAAGCTCTCTGAGTGCTCTACGACAAGGGCAGCAATCCTGCTCTTCTGTGCCTATTTTTGGAGCCCAAAATTGAAAGTTTTCATCAGTTTTGGGCCACTTTTCTTCTTTTTACATTGTTTCTTCGTCCCGGATCGTTCGTCGTGACTGGCAAAAAAGACGACACACAAGGGCTTTGTGACCTCAACATGACGGGTGCGATCATACCACCACTAATGTATCGGGTCCCATCAAAACTCTGAAGTTAAGCATGCTTGGGCGAGAGTAGTACTAGCAAGGGTAACCCCCTGGGAAGTCCTCATGTTGCTGCCCCCTTTTTCATTTTGTTTTTTTGCCCCGTTCAGGCTTTCCAAGATTCTTTATCCGTCACATTTCTATTATCGACTCCCACGACATCTTGAGCAAGACAACTTCGCTTCGCATAGAGGCTGGGCCTGCAAACTGAGGGCGCGGTGTGAGGCCCGACCCCGAATAACGTGTCCTACCTCAATTTGCGCACCTTATACCTAAAATTATATGACTGACCTAGGATTACGTGCCCTGTCTTGGTTTTCGTGCATGCCTCGTTATACGTGCCTTAACCTAGAATTGTGTGTCCTAATCCTCGATATACGTGTGATACCTAGATAAACATGCCATGACCTTAATTTACGTGCGAGAACTTGATTTGCGTGTGTTTCTTCATTTCGTGTGCATTAACCTTGAACTGCGTGCTCTAACCTAGGTTTAAGAGTCGTGTCTTGAATTACGTGCATTGCATTGAATTACGTGCCTTATTTTGGTCTATGATCATTCACCTAGGGTTGCGTGTGTTAGCATTAGAATCCGTGCATTTATCTTGAAGTACGTGCATTAGTCTTGAAGTTCGTGCCTTACCTCGTAGTTCGTGTCTACCTCGTAATTCGTGCCCTAGACCTAGGAATTCGTGCCACCACGCTAATCAATAAAGAATCCTACACAAAGCACAAGACAATAAAATAATCCTACACAATCCACTAACCAATATTATATTCCTAATTCAAATTCTCTACAAACTCCACTAACAATAAAATAATACTAAACTATTCCTACATTTTCCACTATCTATTATTCTATTCATAATTCAACTCATCAACAAACATCCCTATATTTTATTCTACCTAGATTTCCTAATTTTCCAACATTCCTATGACAATTCTAATGACACAAATGCATAAAAAATTAGTCCTAGACAAACTATGACAAAACACTCAACACAATGCATAAAAATTGCCCAAAACCACCTCAATTTCCTCCCATTTTCGACCAAACCACTCATGGCCCATGCTAACATTTCAAAATGCCTCTTGAAGACATAAAAATCAGAATTTCTAAGCTCAAGGCTGAACCCATGCATCAACTTTTGCAAAAAGCCTCATTTTTCTCTCATTTCTCTCACTTTCCTCACATTTCTCTCTCTCCCTCTCATTTTCTCTCTCCATTTCGGTTTTGGCTGAGTTCTTCATCTCCATAGCTTCTCTTATTCACACCATAGCTAAACCAAGCAAGCCACAAGCAAAGGACCTCAACCGAACAAGCTAGGATGCAAAAATCACTCATGCATGTGGATTGAAGCTTCATTTTCCGCCTTGGTGAGGTATTAAGCTTCCATTACTTTTCTTCTTGTTCTAACCACATGCATGTACTAAGAACTTGGCCACTAAGCTAGGAAAAATAGAGAGAAATCGAGTGGTGTCTTGGCTAAGCAAGGAAGAAGAAGAAAATCGTGCTTCATCAAGTTTTGTGCATCTTCTTGTTGATTTGCTAAGGTGAGGGTTAAAAGCTTTTGAAAACTCTTTGAAATTTCACATGCATGTTCATAAATGTGTATATTTGCCTCTGTATTTGAGTTATGTGGTCGTCCATGAGCTTAAACAACCATGCATGGCAAGATCTTGGCTTGAAAATGATGCTAGGTGAAGTCGAATTCTTGTGACAGCTCTCTGACCAGTATGTTCGAGGTACGTTTGGCTAAACAAATGATGTTGAAAATGCTTGCAAATTGGTGGGTGACTATTTTGGACAGTTTTGAACATTTTTCCCAGAAATAGGCCGAAGCTAATTTGGAATCTAAGGACCTCAAAATGACAAATCATTAAAGTGTGACCAAATCTGGAAATCTGGAAAAATGAATCAGGTTTTGGCAGATGCACTGACTCTGTGGAACGAACAATATTTGACTTAGTAAATGTTGTCCAAAATGCATGAAATTTGGTTTGATACTATATTTTTCAGTTCTGGACAATTTTGTCAGAAATGGACCAAAGCTAAAAATGACTCTAAGGACCTCAAAAACGTCAATTTCTGAAAAGTGTGCAAATCTGGACAGTTTTGTGCTACCTCACTGTTTCGGCCATAACTAATGATTCTGAACTCCAATTGATGCAAGGTTTGTTTCTGAGTTTAGTTAACTTCTTAATCTTTAATTTGACATCTTATTCACTGAATTTGGAGATTGTTTTTTTACCCGATTGATTGTGAGAAAACAGCCTATTGCAGTGAGTGTTTCACTTAGCTATATGCATGGAAAACTATTGTAACCTCTCTTGTGGTGCTAATTGCTTGGAATTGTGATGTCGGAATATTGCGTGGACTGTTTTGAGTACTTGAGGATGTTTGAATTGAATGATGTATGACTCGGGAATGATGTTGAGTTGACTTAGGGCTTGAACACACGATCGTGCATGAAACGGAAACCCTAATGGCTAAGTAGTCTTACTAAGTGTTAATCATTGGATATTGTGTGAAAACTGTACGTTGCGTGGGCTGCCCGTAAATGTGTTATAACTTCAATTATGGTTTTTACCATTGCATGTTGTCAAATAAGCTTGTCTTGCTACCGAACCCACGTAAATGTTGTTGCATGTCGAATAATTCGTATCACTTGATTATATGAACTTCTTGATGAGTTATATGGCCTATTTTACATGTGTTACATGGCTGCCCGTTTAATGTTCATATGGCTCTATGTGTTCTACAAAGTGAAATTTCATGTCAAGCATGCCTCGTTCGTTTACTTGGCAATATGTGATCATATACTTGCTCGGAGGCAACCTACTTTGTTGACCTCCTAATGTGAAATGTTAAATGACATAAATGGGCATTGTATACGAGGTTGCAACCTTTCGTGTGGCATGGTAGTGTTTCACGCACGCCGGGCGGCATCGGGCTTGCCGGTGTTACCGTGACTACCATGGTCCAATTCCCTCTCTCGCTTGGCATTTCACCCTCGGAGAGTTGGGTCGTAAGTTTCGGGGTACATCCGGAGTACACCCAATTGGGAGCGATAAGTGGATTATTGAAGTCGGCCGCACCAAATGAATCGAAATTGATATTGAGAGCAAATGCTCACCGTATCCTTTTTACTATGTGTATAAGTACTCTCGCTTGGTTCCTAGAGAACCTCGGGGAGGAAAGAGTGGCATTTATGTTCCCTTACTTTGTATCCGTTACTCGATTTGTTTCTTATAATTGCATACCTTATTATTTGTAATACGTGACATGTTCTCAAAAAGAGTTTTCATAAATTGAACTGGAAAACGAGTTTCAAAACGTATTTCTCGTTCCCCCTCGCTGAGTTCATAAGGACTCACCCTCTTTTCATCACAGGTAAAGAAGAACAGGTACAGGTACCCGAGGACGGTGTGTCTAACGATGAACCCCTGGAGTGATTGCCTGTCTTGTGTGCCTTGCGTGATTGTGGCTATTTGTGAACTATGCTACTTGAAGACTATTTCTTTTATGTTGCTCGTTGTTTATTGATGTAAATGACCCCGTTGTACTTTGGGGCTAATTCTGAGATTGTACTTTCTATCACCGGGCGAAGTTTTATTTGGTTGTTTGCTTTCGTTTTCTTAATTAGTAGTTATCGTAGGCATTCAAACCACTAGATGAAAAATCAACTAAGTTAATTCTATCTAATTTCACTTAGGTGCTCATTTGCAAACTAAAGGATAATAGGTACTTGCATGATAGGAAATTGGAAAATAAACGGGACATAGTTATCATGTTAGGCTTATTAACCAAACGAGACTTTCAAGATAAACCAGTAGGCAAATCGGTTGGTGACAAATAGGAGTCCTTAATGAAATTGGATTAATGATTGGAATAATTGAGGCGTTTAGAGAACTAGGTCAAACCAAAGAGTCCAATTACAGCCGTTATGTTGCCGGTTTTCTGAAAAACTTTGGAGTTTAGGCTAAAAACGATAAGTGTTAAATCTTTATAAACAGTTAAGTACGAGACGTGACTTGAATGTTTAGTTCACACCCTAGTCTAACCTTATAGGCCGGATTGGGGCGTGACACGCGGGGCCATTGACCAGGTCTCCATCGCTCCAATGCCCATATCTTTGGATCCGTAAAGAGTTATGTGGTGCGCTGTATACCGTTGGAAAGCTCTATGAGAGCTCTATGACGAGGACACCATGCCTACTCAACTATGCCTGTTTTTGGAGCCCAAAATGGAAAGTTTTCATCAACTTCGGTCCACTTTTCTTCTTTTTATACTGTTTCTTCGTCCAGGATAGTTCGTCATGACTGGCGAAAAGGATGACACATAAGGGCCTTGCGACCTCAACATTACGGGTACGATCATACCAACACTAATACATCGGATCCCATCAGATCTCTGAAGTTAAGCGTGCTTGGGCGAGAGTAGTACTAGGATGGGTCAACCCCTGGGAAGTCCTCGTGTTGCACCCCCCTTTTTCATTTTTTTCCCCGTTTAGGCTTTCCAAGATTCTTTGTCAATCACAATTCTATTATCATGCTTGGGCAAGAGAATTTCGCATCGCGTAGAGGCTGGGCTCGCAAACCGAGGGCGCGGGGCCTTTAACTAGGTCTCTTTCACTTCGGTGCCCAAAAATTTTGATATGTTAGGAGTTATGTAACACACAGCATACCGTTAGAAAGCTCTATGAGAGCTCTACTGTGAGGCCAAACCTCAATTTACGTGCGATACCTCGTTTCGTGTGCCCTAACCAAGATTTGCGTGCCTTGACCTAGGTTTAAGAATTGTGTTTCGTTTTGTGTGCCTTGCATCGAATTATGTGCATTCATTTAGGGTTGTGTGCAATTACTTGGGAAATGTGCATTCGTCTCGTTGTTCATGCCTTACCTCGTAGTGCGTGCCCTAAACCTAGGAAAGCGTGCCCTCACGCTAATCAAGAAAGCTTCTTACACGAAGTACTAGATCATTACTTAATCCTACAAATCCCACTAACTAATATTAAATTGCTAATTAAACCCACTAGAAGACAAAATCTCACAAAAAGCTAGACATTCTTTATTCTTTATTCTTTATTCTTTGCATATCCCAAACACACAATTAATTATTGTTCAACCAAGACAAAAATTCAGATTTTAACACACCCTTGGCCGACCACTAGGAGCCATTGTCCATGCATTTTAATTTCAAATTATATTCCTAAACATTTTATGACAATTCTATGACACAAAGCAATAAAAAAAATTAGCTTAAAAACCCTCCCCAATGCACCATTCACGACCCATTCTCTTGCCCATGCTAGGATGTTTCAAATTATGCTTCTTGAAGACACAAAAATATGAATTTTACATGCTCAAGGCCGACATATGCATCAATCTCTTCAAGGCTTTTCATTTTTCTTTCATTCTTCTTTCATTCGCTCATTTCTTCTCTCTCCCTCTCATTCTTCTCTCTCTCTCTCTCGGCCTTGGCTGAGTTTCTATACTCCATAGCTTAACTTCATCACTCAATGGTTCATCAAGACATGCAGGAAGCTTAGGAGCTTGACCAAACAAAACTAGGAGCAAAGAAGCACACATGCAAGCCTTTAACACATCCATTTCGGCTTAGGTGAGTTTGTTAGCTCCCATTTCGTTTTCTTCTTGTTCTAACCACATGCAGTTGCTAAGAACTTGGTTACTAAGCTAGGAAATTAGAAGAAATCTAGTGGTCTCTCGGCTAAGCAAGGCAAAGATCAACTTTGTGCTTCACCAAGAGTTTGAGCATTTTCTTTGTTGTCTTGCTAAGGTGAGGGCTAAAACTTCTTGAAAATCTTTCAAAAAACCACATGCATGCCCTTAAATGTCTATCTTTACTTCTGTACTTGAGATATATGTGTGTTCATGAGCTTTTATAAACATGCATGGCAAGATATTTGGCTAGAATGTGATGATAGATGAAATCGGGTATATGACAGCCTTCTGCCTTGTTGGTGCGAAGTGATTTTGACTAGGTAAAAGATGTTGAAAATGCGTTAAAAATTGGTAGGTAACTAGTTTTTCCAGTTCTAAGAATTTTTCATAGAAATAGGCCAAAGATAATTTTGACTCTAAGGTCCTTAAAATGGCTAATTATCAAAATGTGTCCAAATCTGGAAAGTCTGAAAAAATGAAGCAGGTTTTGGCAGATTCACTGACCTTGTAGAACGAACCAGTTTTTACTTAGTAAATGATATCAAAAATGCATGAAATTTGGTGTGCAGCTATATTTTGCAGTTCTGGACATTTTTGTCAGAAATGGACTAAGACTATATCTGACCCTAAGGCTCTAAAACACGACAAGCATTGAAATGTGTGCAAATGTGGACAGTTTTGTGTAGTCTCACGGTTTTGGCTATAACACTTGAACCCGAACTCCAAATGATGCGAGGTTTGTTTCTGAATTTAGTTCACTCCTTAAGCTTTAATTTGACATCTTGTTCACTAGAATTGGAGTTTTTTTTGCTTGTCTCAATGATTGTGAGAAAACAGTCCATTGTAGTAAGGGTTTCACCTATTGATATGCTTAGAAAAATTATTGTAGCTTCTCTTGTTGTATTAACTGCTTGGGATTGTGGCATTTGGATGTTGTGTGGACTGTTTCTATTGCTTGAGGGTGTTTAATTTAATCAATACATGGCTTGAGCTTAATTACGAGATGACTTGGGACTTAATCGCACGGGTAAGCATGAATTGAAACCCTAGTAACTAGGTAAACTCACTAAGTGTTGATCCTAAGGATATTGTGTTTGATTATGTGTTTGGTAGGCTGTCTGTAGTTGCCCTTGTAGCCCTAAATATGATTTCGATAATTACATGTTGATAAGTAGGCCTTTCTTGCACCCGGTCCCACGTAGATGTCGTTGCATGATGAATAATCTTATTATTTGATTACGTGAACTTCGAAATGAGTTATATGACTTGATTTACATGCGTTACATGGCTGCCCGTTTAATATTCATATAACTCCATGTGCTTTTCAAGTGAATTTACTTGTCATATCATGCCAAGTAAATGTCAATGTGCAATCTTATGACTGCTCGGAGGCAACCTACTTTGTTGTCCTCCAAATGTGATATATTAAATGTCATAAATGTGCATTGCATACAAGGTTGCAACCTTTCATTCTGGCGTGGTAGCATTCACGCATACCGGGCGACATCGGGCTTGCCCGTGCAACCATGACTACTATTGTCCAATTCTCTCTCTCGCTTGGGGGCTAGACTTCCTCGAAGAGTTGGGTCATAGGATTTTGGTGTACATCCGGAGTACACCCATTTGGCGTGATAAGGAGATGATTTGAAGTCGGCCGCAACAACTAATACTGACATGAATTGAGAGCAAAAGCTCACCGTATCCTTTTCACTATGTGTATAAGTACTCTAGCTTGGTTCCTAGAGGACCTCGGGGAGGAAAGACGGGTAATTGTGTTCTTTTACTTTTACATTACATTATGTACTTACTTGTGATATATTCATGCTTGCAAAAAGGGTTTTCGTAAGTTGAACCAAAAATGAGTTCCAAAACTTATTTCTCGTCCCCCCTCGTTGAGTTCATAAGGACTCACCCTCTTTTATCATCTCAGGTGAAGAAGGCCAAGAACAGGTACACGAGGACGACGTGCCTAATGATGATTCCTTGGAATGATTGCTTGCCCTACGTGCCTTGCTTGACTATGGCCATTTTGTGAACAATATGTTGCTTGAAGACTATTTCATTTCTTATGATGCTTGTTGTTGTAATGTAAAAGACCCCCGTTGTAATTTTGGGTCTAATTTTGGCTTGTACTGATAATAACTAGATAGACACTACTATGGTCATTTTTTCTAACGTTATTAGCTAGTATCTATCATAGGATTATGAAGTATCAGGTAAGGACTAAGTAAAATGAACCTATCCAATCTTAAGCAGGTGCTCATTGTTAAGCTAAGATCAATGGGTACTTTTGTAACGAGGACAAACAAACAAACGAGACATAGTATCATGCTAGGTTATTAATCAAACGAGACTTTGAGATAACTGGTAGGCATTTCGATTGGTTATAAATAGTAATCTTAGTTAGAAATGAAACTGAGATTGGAAATTTGAGGCGTTTTGAGAATTAGGTCAAACTAAAGAGCCCAATTACAACTGTTATGTTGCCGGTTTTTCGTAGAATTTGGGGAGTTTAGCGTAAACGTTAGGTGTTAAACCTTCTTGAATGATTAAATACGTGAAAGGACTTGAATGTTTAGATCACACCCTAGTCTAACCTTTATAGGCCGGGTTGGGGCGTGTTACCTTATAGAAAGAATGGTATCAGAGCTTAGATTGCTTAAGCCGGGTTTAACTCTCGGACCATGGGTAGAAGCCCTAAGATTATTAGGATGACTTGTTTATGTGTTAATGTGTGATAATGTTAATTGTGCCTTCTATATTCTATGTGCTTACATGATTAACATGTCTTAATTGTTTCTAGAATTGTGTATCTATACTATGTTGCATATCTTGTGCATTAAATTATTGTTTGTCGTATTCCAATAAATTGTGCATCGTAATTTGTGCCTATAGATGGCTAGCCCTAGTACTCGTACTACTAATAAGAGTGGTAAGCCCCAAGAGACCAGAGATGCTTATCAAACTAATCTTGGTGATAGCGAATGCCATGGATCACGTATCGCGAGTGATGGAATGTCAAGATGCACGTGAAGCAAACAACAACAACAACAGGAATGATGGTAACCATGGGAGACATAGCAGAATGAGGGAGTTCCTTGACTTTCACCCGTCCAAATTCCACGGGGAAGCTGATGATGAGAAAGCAGAGGCTTGGCTGTCTGAGATTGAGAGGATTTTCAGGCCACTTGATTATACTGATGAAGAAAAGGTGGAGTTTGCTGTGTTTCTGTTGCACGGGGATGCTGAGCATTGGTGGCACACTATGGAGGCACTGTGGGAAACTGATCATACCCCTCGCTTGTGGGGTAATTTCGTTAAGGCATTCAAGGAGAAATATGTACCTGCAGTTTCCAGGCAGAGATGGATTGAGGAATTCATGCACTTGAACTAGGGTAACATGACGGTGGCCCAGTACGAGGCTCGTTTTGACCGACTGTCCCGCAATGCTCAAAACATGGTCAGTACTCCTGAGGCGAAGATGTGGAAATTTACGACTGGATTGAGGCCGGAGATTCAGGACCAGTTGGCTTCGCATGACTTCGACACCTATTCTGATCTCTTTGCTACTCCTTCCCGAGTTGAGAAGAGAAAACTTGATAGAGCCGGTTCGAGTCAGCCGAACAAGAAACCATACCAGCCTCCAAGTCAACAGAGGAAATTCCAGAGCTAGAGTCGTAGTCAGGGCCAGAGCCAGAACATACCACTTAATAACCGAGGCCCCACTAAAGCTATGATAACCCAAACCTGGCATGCATTTAATAGCACTTGACTGCATTTGATTAAATGTTTAATTAGTTAAATCAACCAATTTGCACTATTTTAATATTTCTCTTAGAAGTATTTAGTAGTTGTGTATTGAATAATTAAAAGATTATTATCTATTTCTAATGATTATAGTAATTGAATTTATTCTCTTATGATTAATTAATGTCATCTTAAATGTTAGGGTTTGATTGTATTTGACTACATGTTAT
Source organism: Ehretia macrophylla (assembly GCA_037974665.1). NCBI lineage: Eukaryota > Viridiplantae > Streptophyta > Magnoliopsida > Boraginales > Ehretiaceae > Ehretia > Ehretia macrophylla. The sequence goes on from CM075781.1 coordinate 30,410,546, forward strand.
ATTACCTTTCATTTGTATCTTAATATTAACTTCATCATTATTTAAAATGTTCTAGAAATAGTTAAATTAATTATTTTAAATGAATATTGATTACCTTGATCGCTTTGATTATTTTAATAATCGATTTTGGTTGTCTTGTATTAAAATCACTCGGTTTTCAATTAAATGAAAAGTAGCTCCGAGCCGGAGTAAATTTTAAACTATGATGCTTTCCAAAAATGATATATTTCTTAGATTCTTTGAGATTTAACTGTCACTTCTTTGTTGACGCAAAGTGCATAGCATATCGAGAGCGATAGTTAGAGAGCGGTTCCTAGTCTTCAACAAATAGTAAAACTAGTATTTTAGTGCCTTAAATTTTATAATTTAATTGTTGTTAGCTAGAATTGATATTTCCTTAGTTGTTTTAGCCTAAAAATGCATGAAATAGGCTAGTTTGACCAATTTTTAAGTGGTTTGACCAAGGGGATTGACCATTTTGTCCTTATGCCACTTTTTAATAGCCTAAAATAGCACAAAAAAAAAACAGAGCTGAAACATAAGCAAGCAGGGCCGAAAATATGAGAGAAGAAAAAAAAAGATTTCAAGCCAAAATCTTCGAATCTTCGCGTGAGCTTGCACGGGGCAGTTTTCGAGGCATCCTACGAGGTTTTCCTAGCGTCTAGGAGCGTCTAAGGTGAGGGTTTCATGTTTATTTGCGCATTTGAAAGTTTTATGCTTTAACTTTAATTTTTGGGTTTTATCCGTAGAATGTTATTTTGATCATTTTGAGGCTTGTAGAATATTCTCTAGCAATCGTAGAACATGTATTTATAGCTTTTTAACATTTTCTGCGGTTGAATATTGAAATTGAAATATAATTTGTTAGTTGAATAGTAAAACATGAATAGTAAACCCTTGAAACGATAAAGTTGCGCTGTTATGCTGTCTGTTGATGTGAAAAGGTGCTAGGTATGCTAGAATGTCTAAATGCATGATTTGTTTAGGTTGCGTAATGAAAAAAATGAGAAATATGCCCTGGTGAAAGTCAAGGTCGTTTAGGTCGAGTTTAGCATTTTCTCGTTTTGCGTGATGGCATTGTTTCGGGAGGCCATGGAAGCACTTTTGGTACGATTATGGCATTGGTTGGGTGATCGGTTGAGGTAGCGGTAGTTCAAACGAGCAAAGGGGGAAATCAGGACTTTGCGTGAATTCTAGGGTAAAGTAGGGTTTCGAGCTCTTTAGACGTGCCTTATGGTGACCTAGGAGGATTGGCGACGTCGGTTTCCAGAACTCGTGGCTCGTTTGGAAATGGTAGTGTTTTGATAGTTGGGGCCGATTTATGATTTTTCTTGTTATCTTGATATTATGCCTATAGAATACTTAGAGTTGCTTGGTATACTTGTTTAATTGGTGTTATTGTTGCTTATTATTGCTTGTTATGCTTGAAAATTAGTTGAATGCTAGTATTGATTGTGATTGCTTGTTACCTCGTTTGTTGTCACTAGTTTGTATTGTTGTGCTATCGCTCGTTTATTGCCTTGTATCGAGTCTTGCACTGCATAGTGTCCTGCACGTGAGTGATGGGCCTCTCGGGGTAGCCTCGGGTTGCCAGTGTTGGTTGCTCCAGCTCTGTAGCTATTCCCTTTTCTCGCTTGGGTTGCCTCCCAGGGAGATTTGGGTCGTAGAATTGATGGTTACTCTCGGGGTATTACAAACTGGTGTTATAAGGTGGTTGCGCGCTTATTGTCATCGTTGTCAACATCAAGCTCGAGATTGATGTATCGCTCGTGAGTTGGTACATTGCTCGTATGACTGAACCATGGCCGTCAGAGTGTGGTATAGCTTTGAATGGTTGTGTTAATGCTTTCAGTAATTGCTTATGTATTGATTGTTTGTCTTGGTTGCTTATTTATCAGTTATATTTCTAAACTGTCTTATTTGCATTGCACGACTTTCTTTCTCTCCAATTCGATATATGTCTTGCCTTCACAGAGTGTACGTGCTGTGTATACTCACTCCTCACCACCACATTTCAGGAAATGCCATGTTAGATGGAAAGTTCGTGATTTCGTGAAAGTCCGTGGTTGAAGAGTTATCTTGCGTGCCTATGTGACTTGAGTTGTCAAAGTTGTAAAGTTGTATGCTTTTATGTTGTAGGTATTTATTGTTAAAAGAAATGTAATTTAAATCTAGCTAAGTAGTTGGAATGGTTTGATAAGTTAGATTATGTATTTAGTTAATGTAGCTTAACTTCAATGCATGTTTGTAATTTCCAAAGGAAAAGAGTTAGAATGGCATGATAGTTTATTTTATGCAGTAGCTTAGTATGGTTTAATTGTCTAGTTTGAATGTACTTGTCAAAATGAAAAAAGATAGGTTAGCTTTTAAATTGGAAATGTATGTATACTTGCTGAGTTTAAATTGTTGAGAACCGAGGCTCGGATGGCCTTGAGGAAGTTTTGTATGGTTGGACACGGTGGTGGTCCATTTATATGCTATTACAGGTTTTACATTTCGCCTAGAAACAGGGGAGACTTCGTCTGTTTTCCCTGAAAATTTTGCCCGGGTTTGGTTTGGGTTGTGATTAGATCGATTGATAGAACCTCCGGTCTCGAGAGGGATCGGGGTGTTATAGGTGGCATCAGAGCTTGTCTAGCTCATAAGCTGGGACAGGGTCCTCGGTTTGGTGGGTAGTGACCCTTGAATGTGTGCTTGTTAAGTGTGTCTTGAAAGTGTATTCTTGTATGTGAGATTATGTGTCTTGACTTGAATGTATGCACTTATGTGATAAAGTTATGTGTTATGTTTTAAATGTTTCTCAAGAAAGGTGAAATTTCTAGTTGTCTATCGAATTGACTTATTGAGTTGGCATCGTGAATTGAATTGACCTTGTGAATTGTTATTTGCTTGAAGTATTACTTGTAATGAGTGTATAGAATGTCTTGAATTAGCTATGCCGTGATTTGAATTGATTATGTTGTGCTTGACTTGATTGCCGTGCTTGAGTGACTTTGTTGAATAAACTGTTTTGTAAACTTGCTTACATAATAGTTTAAGGCATGTGTATAACTGTGATATATTGGCATTCATACATGTCCTATGGAAATGGTAAGTAAGTCATCTTCCTCCCCTGAAGAAAGTGGTTCACAGCTAGCCTCCCAAGGTGTATGGATTGGCAGGAAATGAATGGCATTTAACTAGCCTTGATTTGGAAATTGGTCTTTGCTTTTGGAGCTCGGTTATTGGCAAATCTCTAGGGTCCTCTTATGTGCTTAATAGCTGTGAAAGAGTAGTTTTCTTTTAAGGTTCTATTTGGCTGTTCTTTGGAGAGCATTCTTTGGTTTTCTTATTGGGTATTCTTTGGAATCTTTTGTTGGCACTTCTCGGTGGACTTGGTTATTGGGATCTCAATCGGACTTACTGTATGGTATTATCTACGGCATATGTGTCTCGGTCTTTATTGGTGTGATACTGGCATTCCTGATTGGAAATTCTTCAATGGTATTTTATGGAATTCTCAGTGGCCAATTATTTAGTATTTACTTATTGGGCAAACTTGGCTACTTTCTTATTGGAGCATTGTTTTGGATATCTTTTTCAGTGTTCCTCAGTAGGTTTGGTATTTGGAGTTCCTATCAGACTTATTGTATAATACTACTTATGGTATTCTTTGAAATTCTTATTGGGCGTTCTATTGGTATTTTCCTTATTGGCATTTATTGGAAGATCCTACACTTGGAATTCTGTTTGGACATATTATCTTGTACTGTTTACGGCTTCTCCTTCGGCCTTTCCACTCAGGGAAAATCTATACTTGCTGTTTGACTGAGATGTTGCGGTAGGAACTCAGTGATTGGAAGATTTCATTTAGAGGTTGGCCTTTGGTATTCTTCTCTATATTCCTTTACAGAACTTTCAGCTGGGTCTATTTACAGTAATCAGCACTGCATAAGGTGCATCTACTCTGGCTATCTCTTAACTTTCTTATTGGGCACTTGTTAGACTTCTATTAAAGATTCTTAAATGGGGTATTCCTTCGGTACTCTTCCTGCCATTAGTATGTGGTATTGATAACATCTACAGTATCTTTGCTTTAGTCTTTGTTGGTATTATCTCGGCGCTCTTGGTTGGAATTTATTCTTCTTCGTATTCATGTCAACGGGATTCTTGTACGGTATCTGCATTCGAGCTTCTATTTGGCGTTACTACATGGAATTTCTACTTGAACTTTCCTATTGGTCATCTTGATTAAATACTTGATCAATAGCTAATGAAGGCTAGTCATAGTTGGATTTTAGGTGATGCTGAGTTCTATTGGAAGAAGAATTGCGAGGACGCAATTGTTTTAAGGGGGGAATGATGTGATAACCCGAACCTGGCATGCATTTAATAGCACTTGACTGCATTTGATTAAATGTTTAATTAGTTAAATCAACCAATTTGCACTATTTTAATATTTCTCTTGGAAGTATTTAGTAGTTGTGTATTGAATAATTAAAAGATTATTATCTATTTCTAATGATTATAGTAATTGAATTTATTCTCTTGTGATTAATTAATGTCATCTTAAATGTTAGGGTTTTATTGTATTTGACTACGTGTTATATTAAATTTCATTTGTATCTTAATATTAAATTCATCATTCTTTAAAATGTTCTAGAAATAGGTAAATTAATTATTTTAAATGAATATTGATTACCTTGATTGCTTTGATTATTTTAATAATCGGTTTTGGTTGTCTTGCATTAAAATCACTCGGTTTTCAATTAAATGAAAAGTAGCTCTGAGCCGGAGTAAATTTTAAACTATGATGCTTTCCAAAAATGATATATTTCTTAGATTCTTTGAGATTTAACTGTCACTTCTTTGTTGACGCAAAGTGCATAGCATATCTAGAGCGATAGTTAGAGAGCGGTTCCTAGTCCTCAACAAATAGTGAAACTGGTATTTTAGTGCCTTAAATTTTATAATTTAATTGTTGTTAGCTAGAATTGATATTTCCTTAGTTGTTTTAGCCTAAAAATGCATGAAATAGGCTAGTTTGACCGATTTTTAAGTGGTTTGACCAAGGGGATTGACCATTTTGACCTTGTGCCTCTTTTTAATAGCCTAAAATAGCAAAAAAAAAAACAGAGCTGAAACAGAAGCAAGCAAGGCCGAAAATATGAGAGAAGAAAAAAAAAAGATTTCAAGCCAAAATCTTCGAATCTTCGCGTGAGCTTGCACGGGGCGGGTTCTAATGCATCCTACGAGGTTTTCCTAGCGTCTAGAAGCGTCTAAGGTGATGGTATCATGTTTATTTGCGCATTTGAAAGTTTTATGCTTTAACTTTAATTTTTGGGTTTTATCCGTAGAATGTTATTTTGATCGTTTTGAGGCTTGTAGAATATTCTCTAGCAATTGTAGAACATGTATTTATAGCTTTTTTACATTTTCTGCGGTTGAATATTGAAATTGAAATATAATTTGTTAGTTGAATAGTAAAACATGAATAGTAAACCCTTGAAATGATAAAGTTGCGCTGTTATGCTGTCTGTTGATGTGAAAAGGTGCTAGGTATGCTAGAATGTCTAAATGCATGATTTGTTTAGGTTGCATAATGAAAAAAATGAGAAATATGCCTTGGTGAAAGTCGAGGTCGTTTAGGTCGAGTTTAGCATTTTCTCGTTTTGCGTGATGGCATTGTTTCGGGAGGCCATGGAAGCACTTTTGGTGCGATTATGGCATTGGTTGGGTGATCGGTTGAGGTAGTGGTAGTTCAAACGAGCAAAGGGGGAAATCGGGACTTTGCGTGAATTCTAGGGTAAAGTAGGGTTTCGAGGTCTTTATACGTGCCTTATGGTGACCTAGGAGGATTGGCCAAGTCGGTTTCCAGAACTCGTGGCTCGTTTGGAAATGGTAGTGTTTTGATAGTTGGGGCCGATTTGTGATTTTGCTTGTTATCTTGATATTATGCCTATAGAATGCTTAGAGTTGCTTGGTATACTTGTTTAATTGGTGTTATTGTTGCTTATTATTGCTTGTTATGCTTGAAAAGTTAGTTGAATGCTAGTATTGATTGTGATTGCTTGTTACCTCGTTTGTTGTCACTAGTTTGTATTGTTGTGCTATCGCTCGTTTATTGCCTTGTATCGAGTCTTGCACTGCATAGTGTCCCGCACGTGAGTGATGGGCCTCTCTGGGTAGCCTCGGGTTGCCAGTGTTGGTTGCTTTAGCTCCGTAGCTATTCCCTTTTCTCGCTTGGGTTGCCTCCCAGGGAGATTTGGGTCGTAGAATTGGTGGTTACTCCTGGGGTATTCCAAACTGGTGTTATAAGGTGGTTGCGCGCTTCTTGTCATCGTTGTCAACATCAAGCTCGAGATTGATGTATCGCTCGTGAATTGGTACAATGTTCGTATGAGTGGACCATAGCCGTCAGAGTGTGGTATAGCTTTGAATGGTTGTGTTAATGCTTTCAGTAATTGCTTATGTATTGATTGTTTGTCTTGGTTGCTTATATATCAGTTATATTGCTTAACTGTCTTATTTGCATTGCACGACTTTCTTTCTCTCCAATTCGATATCTGTCTTGCCCTCACTGAGTGTACGTGCTGTGTATACTCACTCCTTACCACCACATTTCAGGAAATGCCATGTTAGCTGGAAAGTTCGTGATTTCGTGAAAGTCCGTGGTTGAAGAGTTGTCTTGCGTACCTATGTGACTTGAGTTGTCAAAGTTGTAAAGTTGTATGCTTTTATGTTGTATGTATTTTTTAAAAGAAATGTAATTTAAATCTAGCTAAGTAGTTGGAATGGTTTGATAAGTTAGATTATGTATTTACTTAATGTAGCTTAACTTCAATGCATGTTTGTAATGTCCAAAGGAAAAGAGTTAGAATGGCATGATTGTTTATTTTATGCAGTAGCTTAGTATGGTTTAATTGTCTAGTTTGAATGTACTTGTCAAAATGAAAAAAGATAGGTTAGCTTTTAAATTGAAAATGTATGTATACTTGCTGAGTTTAAATTGTTGAGAACCGAGGCTCGGATGGCCTTGATGAAGTTTTGTATGGTTGGACACGGTGGTGGACCATTTATATGCTATTACAGGTTTTACATGTCGCCTAGAAATAGGGGAGACTCCGTCCATTTTCCCTGAAAATTTTGCCCGGGTTTGGTTTGGGTTGTGATTAGATTGATTGATAGAACCTCCGGTCTTGAGAGGGATCGGGGTGTTATAGGTGGTATCAGAGCTTGTCTAGCTCATAAGCCGGGACAGGGTCCTCGGTCTGGTGGGTAATTGTAACACCCCGATCCCTCTCGAGACCGGGAGTTCTATCAATCAATCTAATCACAACCCAAATCCAAACTCGGGCATAATTTTTAGGGGAAACGGACGGAGTCTGCCTTGTTTCTAGGCAAAAAGCAAACCTGCGACAGCATAGAAGTGGACCAATACCATGTCCAACCATTCAATCACTTCAAGGCCATCCGAGCCTTGGTTCACAACATGTAAATCACAAGTAAATATACATACATGCTTAGCAATTAAACTACACCAACCTATTACATAAAGTAGACTATCATGGCTTTCTATCTTTTTCCCTTTGTCATTACAAACATACATTGAAATTAAGCTACATTAACTAAATACATGATCTAACTTATCAAACCACCTCCACAATCTAATGAAACTTAAATTACATCCCTTTTGACAATAAATACATATAATACATAAAAGCATACATCTTTACAACTTTGACAACTCAAGTCACATAGGCACACAAGACAACTCTTCAAGCACGGACTTTCACGAAATCACGAACTTTCCAGCTAACATGGCATTTCCTGAAATGTGGTGGTGAGGAGTGAGTATACACAACATGTATACTCAGTGAGGGCGAGACAGATATCGAGGTGGAGAGAAAGAAGATCGTGCAATGCAAATAAGTACAGTTAAGCAATACAATCAATAAAAGGCATTCAATATAAACAACAATAAAATAAACAATTAAAGAAAGCATTAACACAACCAATCAAAGCTATACCACACTTTGAAGGCTATGGATCACTCGAGCGAGTAATGTACCAATCATGATTCCTATGACATTAACGATGACGCGCCGGCCCAAACCACCTTATAACACCAGTTTGGAATACCCCGGAAGTATCCATCAATTCTACGACCCAAAACTCCCTGGGAGGCAACCCAAGCGAGAAGAGGGAATAGTAGCGGAGCTAGAGCAACCAACACTGGCAACCCGAGGCTACCCAGAGAGGCCCATCACTCACGCGCGAGACACTATGCAATGCAAGACTCGATACAAGGCGATAAACGAGCAATATCAAGCATTCTCAACAATTGATAAACATTTCAATCAATAATCAACTCTAACAAGCGTAATAAGCATTAACAAGCATTTGCAATCAAACAAGTAACAAGAACAACACCAACTAACATTATCAAGCAATAACAAGTATTCTATAGGCATTATAAGCATTCTATAGGCAACATAAGCATTCTATAAGCAATATAAGCATTCTATAATCAATATAAACATACTATAAGCAATATTCTATGAAAACACACAAAATCACAAAAATGACCCCAACTTCAAAACACTACTACTTTCAAACGAGCCACGAGCTTTGGAAACCGACTTCACCAATCCTCCTAGGTCACCGTAAGGCACGTCTAAAGACCCCGAAACCCTACTTTACCCTAGAATTCACGCAAAGTCCCGATTTCCCCCTTTGCTCGTTTGAACTACAACTATATCAACCAAACACCCAACCAACGTCATAATTGCACCAAAAGTGCTTCCATGGCCTCCCGAAACAATGCCAACACGCAAAACGAGAAAATGCCAAACTCGACCTAAACGACCCCGACTTTCACTAAGCCGTTTTTCTCTGTTTTTCTATTACACATTCCAGTTAAACCACACATTTAGGCATTCTAGCATATCTAGCACATTTCTACATCAACGGACAGCATAACGGAGCAACTTCATCGTTTCAAGGGTTTACTATTCATAAAACACTATTCAACACCAATTTAAATTGCAATCTCAACATTTAACCGCAGAAAATGTTAAAAAGCTATAAATACATGTTCTACAATCAACAAGGAACATTCTTTAAGCAATAAAACGATTAAAACAACAATCTACGCATAAAATCCAAAAATCAAAGTTTAGATACAAATATTTCAAATGCACAAATAACGATGAAACCCTCACCTTAGATGCTCCTAGACGCTAGGAAAACCTCGTAGAGTGCCTCGAAAATCACCCCGCACAAGCCCACGCGAAGAATCGAAGACTTGAAGTTGAGATTTTCTTTTTTTTCTCCCTATTTTTTTTGGCCCTTTTGTTTTCTGTTTCAGCTCTGATTTTTTTCTTTTTTTGCTATTTTAGGCTATTAAAAAGGGCACAAGGTCAAAATGGTCAATCCCCTTGGTCAAAGCTCACTTAAGTTGGTCAAACTAGCTTATTTTATGCATTTTTAGGCTAAAACAACTAAGGAAACATCAATTCTAGCTAACAACAATTAAATTATAAAATTTAAGGTACTAAAATACTAGTTTCACTATTTGCTGAGGACTCGAATTCGTTTCCTAACTATCTCTCTCGATATGCAATGCACGTTGCGACAACAAAGAAGTAACAATTAATTCTCAAAGAATCTAAGAAATATATCATTTTTGGAAAGCATCATAGTTTAAAATTTACTCCGGCTCGGAGTTACTTTTCTCATTTATTTGAAAACCGAGTGATTTTAACGCAAAACAACTAAAACCGATTATTAAAGTAATCAAAACAATCAAGGTAATCAATATTCATTTAGAATGATTAATTTACCTATTTCCATAATATTTTAAGAATTATAAAGTTAATATTAAGCTACAAATGAAAGTTAATATAAATGTGTAGTCAAATACAATTAAACACTAACATTTAAGGTAACACTTAATTAATCACAAGAAAAGAATTTCAATTACTATAATTATTAGGAATAGGTAATAATCTTTTAATTATTCAATTTACAACTACTAAATGCTTCCAAGAGGAATATTAAAATAGTGCAAGTTGGTTGATTTAACTAATTAAACAATTAATCAAATGCAGTCAAGTGCTATTAAATGCATGCCGGGTTCGGGTTATCACAGTAGTGACCCTTGAATGTGTGCTTGTTAAGTGTGTCTTGAAAGTGTATGCTTGTATGTGAGATTTTGTGTCTTGACTTCAATGTATGCACTTATGTGATAAAGTTATGTGTTATGTGTTATGTGTTAAATGTTTCTCAAGAAAGATGAAATGTCTAGTTGTCTATCAAATTGACTTATTGAATTGGCATCGTGAATTGAATTGACCTTGTGAATTGTTATTTGCTTGAAGTATTACTTGTAATGAGTGTATAGAATGTCTTGAATTAGCTATGCCGTGATTTGAATTGACTATGTTGTGCTTGACTTGATTGCCGTGTTTCAGTGACTTTGTTGAATAAACTGTTTTGTAAACTTGCTTACAAAATAGTTTAAGGCATATGTATAACTGTGATATATTGGCATTCATACATGTCCTATAGAAATGGTAAGTAAGTCCTCTTCCTCCCCTGAAGAAAGTGGTTCACAGCTATCCTCCCAAGGTGTATGGATTGGTAGAAAATGAATGGCATTTAACTAGCCTTGATTTGGAAGTTGGTGTTTGCTTTTGGAGCTCGGTTATTGGCGAATCTCTAGGGTCCTCTTCTGTGCTTAATAGCTGTGAAAGAGTAGTTTTCTTTTAAGGTTCTATTTGGCTATTCTTTGGAGAGCATTCTTTGGTTTTCTTATTGGGTATTCTTTGGAATCTTTTGTTGGCACTTCTCGGTGGACTTGGCTATTGGGATCTCAATCGGACTTACTGTATGGTATTATCTATGGCATATGTGTCTCGCTCTTTATTGGTATGATACTGGCATTCCTGATTGGAGATTCTTCAATGGTATTTTATGGAATTCTCAGTGGCCAATTATTTAGTATTTACTTATTTGGCAAACTTGGCTACTTTCTTATTGGAGCATTGTTTTGGATATCTTTTTTAGTGTTCCTCAGTAGGTTTAGTATTTGGAGTTCCTATCAGACTTATTGTATAATACTACTTATGGTATTCTTTGAAATTCTTATTGGGCGTTCTATTGGTATTTTCCTTATTGGCATTTATTGGAAGATCCTACACTTGGAATTCTGTTTGGACATATTATCTTGTACTGTTTACGGCTTCTCCTTCGGCCTTTCTACTTAGGGGAAAATCTATACTTGCTGTTTGACTAAGATGTTGCGGTAGGAACTCAATGATTGGAAGATTTCATTTAGAGGTTGGCCTTTGGTATTCTTCTCCATATTCCTATACATAACTTTCAGCTGGGTCTATTTACGGTAATCAGCATTGCATGGGGTGCATCTACTCTGGCTATCTCTTAACTTTCTTATTGGGTACTTGTTAGACTTCTATTGAAGATTCTGAAATAGGGTATTCCTTCGGTACTCTTCCTGCCATTAGTACGTGGTATTGATAACATCTACAGTATCTTTGCTTTAGTCTTTGTTGGTATTATCTCAGCGCTCTTGGTTGGAATTTATTCTTCTTCAGTATTCGTGTCAACAGGATTCTTGTACGGTATCTGCATTCGAGCTTCTATTTGGCGTTACTACTTGGCATTTCTACTTGAACTTTCCTATTGGTCATCTTGATTAAATACTTGATCAGTAGCTAATGAAGGCTAGTCAGAGTTGGATTTTAGGTGATACTGAGTTCTATTGGAAGAAGAATTGCGAGGACGCAATTGTTTTAAGGGGGGAAGGATGTGATAACCCGAACCTGGCATGCATTTAATAGCACTTGACTGCATTTGATTAAATGTTTAATTAGTTAAATCAACCAATTTGCACTATTTTAATATTTCTCTTGGAAGTATTTAGTAGTTGTGTATTGAATAACTAAAAGATTATTATCTATTTCTAATGATTATAGTAATTGAATTTATTCTCTTGTGATTAATTAATGTCATCTTAAATGTTAGTGTTTGATTGTATTTGACTACGTGTTATATTAACTTTCATTTGTATCTTAATATTAACTTCATAATTCTTTAAAATGTTCTAGAAATAGTTAAATTAATTATTTTAAATGAATATTGATTACCTTGATTGCTTTGATTATTTTAATAATCGGTTTTGGTTGTCTTGCATTAAAATCACTCGGTTTTCAATTAAATGAAAAGTAGCTCCGAGCCGGAGTAAATTTTAAACTATGATGCTTTCCAAAAATGATATATTTCTTAGATTCTTTGAGATTTAACTGTCACTTCTTTGTTGACGCAAAGTGCATAGCATATCGAGAGCGACAGTTAGAGAGCGGTTCCTAGTCCTCAACAAATAGTGAAACTGGTATTTTAGTGCCTTAAATTTTATAATTTAATTGTTGTTAGCTAGAATTGATATTTCCTTAGTTGTTTTAGCCTAAAAATGCATGAAATAGGCTAGTTTGACCAATTTTTAAGTGGTTTGACCAAGGGGATTGACCATTTTGACCTTGTGCCTCTTTTTAATAGCCTAAAATAGCAACAACAAAAAAAACAGAGCTGAAACAGAAGCAAGCAGGGCCGAAAATATGAGAGAAGAAAAAAAAAATTTCAAGCCAAAATATTCGAATCTTCACGTGAGCTTGCTCGGGGCGATTTCTGAGGCATCCTACGAGGTTTTCCTAGCGTCTAGGAGCGTCTAAGGTGAGGGTTTCATGTTTATTTGCGCATTTGAAAGTTTTATGCTTTAACTTTAATTTTTGGGTTTTATCCGTAGAATGTTATTTTTATCATTTTGAGGCTTGTAGAATATTTTCTAGCAATCGTAGAACATGTATTTATAGCTTTTTAACATTTTTTGCGGTTAAATAATGAAATTGAAATATAATTTGTTAGTTGAATAGTAAAACATGAATAGTAAACCCTTGAAACAATAAAGTTGCGTTGTTATGCTGTCTGTTGATGTGAAAAGGTGCTAGGTACGCTAGAATGTCTAAATGCATGATTTGTTTAGATTGCGTAATGAAAAAAATGAGAAATATGCCACGGTGAAAGTCGAGGTCGTTTAAGTCGAGTTTAGCGTTTTCTCGTTTTGCGTGATGGCATTGTTTCGAGAGGCCATGGAAGCACTTTTGGTGCGATTATGGCAATGGTTGGGTGATCGGTTGAGGTAGCGGTAGTTCAAACGAGCAAAGGGAAAAATCGGGACTTTGCGTGAATTCTAGGGTAAAGTAGGGTTTCGAGGTCTTTAGACGTGCCTTATGGTGACCTAGGAGGTTTGGCGAAGTCGGTTTCCAGAACTCGTGGCTCGTTTGGAAATGGTAGTGTTTTGATAGTTGGGGTCGATTTGTGATTTTGCTTGTTATCTTGATATTATGCCTATAGAATGCTTAGGGTTGCTTGGTATACTTGTTTAATTGGTGTTATTGTTGCTTATTATTGCTTGTTATGCTTGAAAAGTTAGTTGAATGCTAGTATTGATTGTGATTGCTTGTTATCTCGTTTGTTGTCACTAGTTTGTATTGTTGTGCTATCGTTCGTTTATTGCCTTGTATCGAGTCTTGCACTGCATAGTGTCCCGCACGTGAGTGATGGGCCTCTCTAGATAGCCTCGGGTTGCCAGTGTTGGTTGCTCCAGCTCCGTAGCTATTCCCTTTTCTCGCTTGGGTTGCCTCCCTGGGAGATTTGGGTTGTAGAATTGATGGTTACTCCCGGGGTATTCCAAACTGGTGTTATAAGGTGGTTGCGCGCTTATTGTCATCGTTGTCAACATCAAGCTCGAGATTGATGTATCGCTCGTGAATTGGTACAATGCTCGTATGAGTGAACCATAGCCGTCAGAGTGTGGTATAGCTTTGAATGGTTGTGTTAATGCTTTCAGTAATTGCTTATGTATTGATTGTTTGTCTTGGTTGCTTATTTATCAGTTATATTGCTTAACTGTCTTATTTGCATTGCATGACTTTCTTTCTCTCCAATTCGATATATGTCTTGCCCTCACTGACTATACGTGCTATGTATACTCACTCCTCACCACCACATATCAGGAAATGCCATGTTAGTTGGAAAGTTCGTGATTTCGTGAAAGTCCGTGCTTGAAGAGTTGTCTTGCGTGCCCATGTGACTTGAGTTGTCAAAGTTGTAAAGTTGTATGCTTTTATGTTGTATGTATTTATTGTTAAAATAAGTATAATTTAAATCTAGCTAAGTAGTTGGAATGGTTTGATAAGTTAGATTATGTATTTAGTTAATGTAGCTTAACTTCAATGCATGTTTGTAATGTCCAAAGGAAAAGAGTTAGAATGGTATGATAGTTTATTTTATGCAGTAGCTTAGTATGGTTTAATTGTCTAGTTTGAATGTACTTGTCAAAATGAAAAAAGATAGGTTAGCTTTTAAATTGGAAATGTATGTATACTTGCTGAGTTTAAATTGTTGAGAACCGAGGCTCGGATGGCCTTGAGGAAGTTTTGTATGGTTGGACACGGTGGTGGTCCATTTATATGCTATTAAAGGTTTTTCATTTCGCCTAAAAACAGGGGAGACTCCGTCCGTTTTCCCTTAAAATTTTGCCCGAGTTTGGTTTGGGTTGTGATTAGATCGATTGATAGAACCTCCGGTCTCGAAAGGGATCGGGGTGTTACAAAAGCACCATAAGCCTCTTCCACCCGCGAATCCACAGGTAGTTCACCTGCTACTCAGTCTATCAACTGTTCTTACTGTAACAAGAAGGGTCATACCGAGGCCATGTGGTGGAAGAAGTCGGGACGATGTGTGCAGTGTGGCAGTGATCAGCATCAGATCAAGGATTGCCTTAAATGGCAAGCAGGACAAAATCAAGTTAAACCAACTGGTAGAGGCAAGACTCCAGTTCCTAGAGTTTAGGCTCGAACTTATGCTATTGAGTGCGAGGAGCTTTTAGAGGAGACCATTGTTGTTGAAGGTGCATTCTTCATACTGAATCAACATGTTAGGGTGCTAATTGACCCAGGTGCTACTCATTCATTTATTACTCCCTTATGTGTGCAATGTGTGAAACTGAGAGTTGTATGTTTGCCTTACGAAGTAGAAGTTGGTACTCCGATGGGTTCTAAACTTGTTACTAGCTCAGCTTGTAAAGCATGTAAAATCCAAATTAAAGATAGGGAATTCTCAGCCAATCTTATTGTATTACCCTTTCGAGACGATGAAGTCATTTTAGGGATAGACTGGTTGGCAAAGCATCATGCCCAACTAGATTGCCAGACGAAGATTGTAACATTCCGGATACCTGGTCAACCAATACTGGAGGTAATAGGTCGAAGAGATTTCACCGGGAGTTCCATCATTTCATCTATGAAAGCAGTTAAGTCCTTGAGAAAATGGTCTAGTGGATACTTACCTTACCTCATTAACAAGCCGTTAGACAAAGCTAAGTTGAAGGAGATGCCAGTGATCAAAGACTATGCGGATGTGTTTCCAAAAGAATTGCCCGGTTTACCCCCAAATCGGGAGATCAAGTTCATTATAGAATTACTGCCTGGCGCCCAGCCGATATCTAAAGCTCCCTATCGTATGGCACCAGCCGAGCTACAAGAATTGAAGGACCAATTGCAAGGATTGTAGAAGAAGGGGTTTGTTCAACCAAGTTCTTCTCCATGGGGTACACCAATCCCATTTGTAAAGAAGAAAGACGGAACACTGAGGCTATGCATCGATTACAGAGGATTGAACCAAGTGACCGTCAAGAATAAATACCCACTTCCACTATTCGACGAGTTGTTTGATCAACTTCAAGGAGCCAAAGTGTATTCAAAGCTCGACTTGAGGCAAGGGTACTATCAGTTGCGGATCAAAAAGAAGGATGTGCCTAAAACGGCTTTCAGGATGAGATATGGGCATTATGAATATGTGGTGATGCCACTTGGGCTAACTAATGCCCCTATAGCTTTTATGGACTTGATGCACAGGGTGTTTCAACCTTACTTGGACCAATTTGTGGTGATCTTCATTGATGATATTTTGGTATACTCGAAATCCGAGGCTGAGCATGAACAATATCTGCGGTTGGTACTGCAGAAACTTCGAGAGCATCAATTGTATGCTAAGTTTAGCAAATGTGAATTTTGGTTGCAGCAGATTGCATTTTTGGGGCACATCATATCCCAAGTGGGAATAGCAGTGGAACCAGCAAAGATAGAAGCGGTGATGTCTTGGAAGAAGCCGAAAAACGTTACAGAGGTTCGGAGTTTTTCCGGTCTAGCCGGCTATTATCAGAGGTTCGTGAAGGATTTCTCAAAGATCGCTGGACCACTTACAAAGTTCACTCAAAAGAAAACAAAGTTTGTGTGGAATGACAAGTGTGAGAACAGTTTCCAAGAATTGAAGAAAAGATTGACTACTGCACCTGTTCTTGCATTGCCTAAAGGGAGTCAAGGTTTTGTAATCTATAGTGATGCTTCAAAGGAAGGTCTAGGTTGTGTGTTGATGCAAAATGGTAGAGTGATTGCGTATGCTTCTAGGAAACCCAAGACGTATGAATTGAACTACCCGACGCATGATTTGGAGTTAGCGGCTATTGTGTTTGCATTCAAGAAATGGAGGCACTATCTGTGGGGTAACAAGTTCGAGGTGTTTACTGATCACAAGAGCTTGAAATACTTGTTCTCACAAAAAGAGTTGAACATGAGGCAATGACGGTGGATGGAGCTTTTGGATGATTATAACTGCAAAATCAATTATGTGCCCGGTAAATCAAATATAGTTGCAGATGCCTTAAGTCGGAAAGCGAGCATGGCAAAACTGGAAGTCAAGGTGCAGGAGTTGTTGGAGGAAGCATTTTTGTGGAAACCACAATTAACTCAAAAATGGTTACTTTTTGCCACTACACAAGTTCAATTGACCTTGTTGTCTGAATTACGAGAGGCTCAACAGAAGGACCAACAGTTTCAGAAGATTAAAGAAAGCAACATAGATTTCAAGTTTTATGATGATGGTATTTGGAGGTTTAGGAATTGGATTTGCATTCCTAATGAGCCAGAGTTGAAAAAGAAGATTCTTGAAGAAGCCCATAATTCAAGATATACTATTCACCCCGGCGGAACAAAGATGTACCGGGATTTGAAGCAACACTATTGGTGGAATAATATGAAGAGAGAGATTTCGGAGTTTGTGGCACGGTGTTTGACTTGCCAGAGAGTCAAAGCAGAACATCAACGACCAGCAGGTTTACTTCAGCCGTTAGAGATTCCTAAATGGAAATGGGAACACATAACTATGGACTTTGTTATGGACCTACCTAGGTCACAAAATGGTCATGACGTCGTTTGGGTCATAGTGGATAGACTGACTAAGTCAGCGCACTTCTTACCGATGAACAAGGAGGATAGTCCTGAGAAGTTGGGAGATATGTATGTGGCGGAGATTGTAAGATTACACGGGATGCTTGTGAGTATTGTATCAGATAGGGATCCTCGTTTTACTTCCCGCTTTTGGAAGAGATTGCAAGAAGCTTTGGGAACAAAGTTGAGTTTCAGCACGGCTTATCACCCTCAGACTGATGGACAATCTGAGAGAACTATTCAGATTCTGAAGGATATGCTGAGGGCATGTGTTTTAGACTTCGGGAAAGGTTGGGAGAAATACCTGTCTCTAGCGAAGTTTGCTTATAATAATAGTTATCAGGCCACTATCGGGATGGCCCCATTTGAGGCATTGTATGGACGTAAGTGTCGATCGCCAATTTACTGGGATGAAGTAGGTGAGACGAAGACTTTTGACCCGACCCTTCTACCTAAACTTATGAAGACTGTTGATAATATCCACCTTATCCGGAAACGGATGCTTACCTCCTAGAGCAGGCAGAAAAGTTATGCAGACCGACGGAGATAGAGCCTAGAGTTTGAGGTCGGCGATAAGGTGTACTTGAAGATATTACCTCGGAGGGGACTAATTAAACACGGCAAGGGTGGAAAGTTGAGCCCGAGATTTGTAAGACCATTCGAGATAATTAAAAAGGTTGGCAAGTTGGTGTATCGCCTAGCACTACCTTAAAACCTCTCCAATATTCACGACGTCTTTCATGTTTCAATGCTACGGAAGTATCACCCTGATCCATCGCATATCTTGGAGCCAGAGCCGTTGCAGCTTCGGGAGAACTTGTCTTATGAAGAGAAGCCCATTCGGATCCTAGACCAGTAAGATCGGGAGTTGCGCAACAAATCTATACCGATGGTGAAAGTATTGTGGGATCATCATGGAGTTGAAGAAGCAACGTGGGAAAGGCGAGACCAGATGGAGCAATAGTATCTAGCATTATTTCAAAGGTAATATTGAATTTCGGGACGAAATTCTTTTAAGGAGGGGAGGATGTGAGGCCCGACCTCAATTTACGTGCGATACTTTGTTTTGTGTGCCCTAACCTAGATTTGTATGCCTTGACCTAGGTTTAAGAATTGTGTTTTGTTTTGTGTGCCTTGCATTGAATTACGTGCATTTATTTAGGGTTGTGTGCAATTACTTGGGAAACGTGCATTCATCTCGTAGTTTGTGCCTTACCTCGTAGTACGTGCCCTAAACCTAGGAAAGTGTGCCCTCACGCTAATCAAGAAAGCATCTTACACGAAGCACTAGATCATTAGTTAATCCTACAAATCCCACTAACTAATATTAAATTACTAATTCAACCCACTAGAAGACAAAATCTCACAAAAAGCTAGACATTCTTTATTCTTTATTCTTTATTCTTTGCATATCCCAAACACACAATTAATTATTGCTCAACCAAGACAAAAATTCAGATTTTAACACACCTTTGGCCGACCACTAGGAGCCATTGTCCATGCATTTTAATTTCAAATTCTATTCCTAAACATTCTATGACAATTCTATGACACAAAGCAATAAAAAAAAAAAAATAGCTCAAAAACCCTCCCCAATGCACCATTCTCGACCCATTCTCTTACCCATGCTAGGATGTTTCAAATTAGGCTTCTTGAAGACACAAAAATTTGAATTTTACATGCTCAAGGCCGACATATGCATCAATCTCTTCAAGGCTTTTCATTTTTCTTTCATTCTTTTTTCATTCTCTCATTTCTTCTCTCTCCCTCTCATTCTTCTCTCTCTCTCTCTCGGCCTTGGCTGAGTTTCTATACTCCATAGCTTAACTTCATCACTCAATGGTTCATCAAGACATACAAGAAGCTTAGGAGCTCGACCAAACAAAACTAGGAGCAAAGAAGCACACATGCAAGCCTTTAGCACATCCATTTCGGCTTAGGTGAGTTTGTTAGCTCCCATTTCGTTTTCTTCTTGTTCTAACCACATGCACCTACTAAGAACTTATTTACTAAGCTAGGAAATTAGAGGAAATCGAGTGGTCTCTTGGCTAAGCAAGGCAAAGATCAACTTTGTTCTTCACCAAGAGTTTGAGCATCTTCTTTGTTGTCTTGCTAAGGTGAGGGCTAAAACTTCTTGAAAATCTTTCGAAAAATGACATGCATGCCCTTAAATGTCTATCTTTACTTCTGTACTTGAGATATATGTGTGTTCATGAGCTTTTATAAACATGCATGGCAAGATATTTGGCTAGAATGTGATGATAGATGAAATCAGGTATGTGACAGCCTTCTGCCTTGTTGGTGCGAAGTGATTTTGACTAGATAAATGATGTTACAAATGCGTGAAAATTGGTAGGTAACTAGTTTTGCCAATTCTGATAATTTTTCATAGAAATAGGCCAAAGCTAATTTTGATTCTAAGGTCTTAAAAATGGCGAATTATCAAAATGTGTCCAAATCTAGAAAGTCTGGAAAAATGAAGCAGGTTTTGGCAGATTCACTGACCTTGTAGAACGAACCAGTTTTGACTTAGTACATGATATAAAAAATGCATGAAATTTGGTGTACAGCTAGATTTTTCAGTTCTAGACATTTTTGTTAGAAATAGACTAAGGCTAAATCGGACCCTATAGCCTACAAAAACGACAAGCATTGAAATATGTGCAAATCTGGACAGTTTAGTGTAGTCTCACTGTTTTGGCTATAACACTTGAACCCGAACTCCAAATGATGCGAGGTTTGTTTCTGAATTTAGTTCACTCCTTAAGATTTAATTTGAAATCTCGTTCACTAGAATTGGAGTTTGTTTGCTTGTCTCAATGATTGTGAGAAAACAATCCATTGTAGTGAGGGTTTCACCTATTGATATGCTTAGAAAAATTATTGTAGCTTCTCTTGTTGTATTAAGTGCTTGGGATTGTGGCATTTGGATGTTGTGTGGACTGTTTTGATTGTTTGATGGTGTTTAATTTAATCAATACATGGCTTGAGCTTAATTACGAGATGACTTGGGGCTTAATCACACGGGTAAGCACGAATTGAAACCCTAGTAACTAGGTAAACTCGCTAAGTGTTGATCCTATGGATATTGTATTTGATTATGTGTTTGGTAGGCTGCCCGTAGTTGCCCTTGTAGCCCTAAATATGATTTCGATGATTACATGTTGATAAGTAGGCCTTTCTTGCACCCGGTCCAACATAGATGTCGTTGCATGATGAATAATCTTATTATTTGATTACGTGAACTTCGAAATGAGTTATATGACTTGATTTACATGCGTTACATGGCTACCCGTTTAATATTCATATAACTCCATGTGCTTTTCAAGTGAATTTACTCGTCATATCGTGCCTCGCGTGTTTAACTGTCAATGTGCAATCTTATGACTGCTCGGAGGCAACCTACTTTGTTGTCCTCCAAATGTGATATATTAAATGTCATAAATGTCCATTGCATACAAGGTTGCAATCTTTCATTCTGGCGTGGTAGCGTTCACGCACACCGGGCGACATCGGGCTTGCCGGTGCAACTGTGACTTCCATTGTCCAATTCTCTCTCTCACTTGGGGGCTAGACTTCCTCGGAGAGTTGGTGTGACGCCCGAGAATTGCCATGCATTTAATTACTGTTGCATCCCTTGTTTGCGCATTTACTTCTATGCCTTATTAACTGACTTTGTGACTACTATTCACTCTATTTTTTTAAACTGTCTTCTATTAATTAATTAGCATTTTTATTAAATCATATTAATTGTAAAAGTAATGGGAAAAAATGTGCATTTGAGCTAAAGGCGTTAGGAGGGCTCGTTTAGAAAATAATTTTAGAAGTCAAGTGAATAGTGTTACGTAACTAACTTAGGTAATTAATTAGCTAGCATATATTTTACCATCTAAGCTCGTTTTAAAGCTTACTACGCACATTTTATTAGATCGCTTAAACACCAAAAGGACCCCACCTCAACTTAACCCCTTTATATTAACACTTAAGCTCATAAAATGCAAAAAAAAAAAAAAAAAAAGAAAGCTGAAACAGTAGCCCCAAAACCCGACAGCCCCTCCTTGCCCTTGGGAGCATTTTTCCATCTTCAACTCTTCAATTCAAGCCAAGCCAAGCCTTGAGCAACTAGTGTGGGGTGTTTGCAAGGTTCCTAGGTGCTCCTACGCGTAGTGGTGAGGGATTTCACGACTTGTTTTTGCATTTTTAAATAGTTGCTCATTTATTGATTTGTTGAAAATATGATTATATGCTATTGTAATTGTTATCTATGCTAATATACTATCTATATGAATGCTAGAGAACACTTTTGAACCGTCGTTTCGCAATTTAAACGGTTAGAATCGTTAGTTTGATTTTTAGGGTGAATAGTGACGTTTTTTCTAGGGTTTTGTGTAATTGCTCGAATTGGCTTGAATTAATGCTTCTAACTGATGCCTTAGGTACTAGTGAAGATAATTAAATAGCCCCGTACACTTGCATTGCCCTTAAATCGCCTAAAAATGGAAAATAGCCGACTTTAAGTTGGGGCTTTCGGGGTTAATGCGAATCCGGGTGGATTCGAGCTTCAATTCTAGTATCCTTAGGCTACCTAGGTGCTATAGATGCCTTGATATCCCTTGTTTGAAGCCCGGACAATGTAGGTGTGGTTTAAAGCCAAAAGAGGGAAATTGGGGCTTTCGGGGTAAACGCGGGCATTTGATTGAGTTCGAGGGTTGAGAGGGTACCTTGGGGGTTAGTTAGAAGGTTGGGAGAGTTTCCTTTGAAAATGAAATCATTAACTATGGTTTAGAAGAGAAATAGTTCGAAAAACAATGGGGTCTAGGTGCAATTTAAGTTGTCTCACACTTCTAAACCCATGCCAGGGCCTATTAAGTGTTTATATATGATTTTAAATTGATTTGGAGCTTTTGGAATGATTCTATGCTTATATGGTATAAGTTCATTTGTAAACTGCTTATTAGCTTCTATCTTTGCTTCTATCCTAACTGCAACGAGGTCAACCTACTTTGTTGATCCTCATATGTGTTAATGCTTATATTATTGTTGTTAACTTGCCATCGTTGAGTGCATTGCATAGTGGTTGCGCAACCATAGTGTCGGGGCGGATGTGTTGAATATCGGCTGGGCGGCAGAGGGCTTGCCGGTGGATATTCAAACTCCGTGCCCTATTCCCTCATTCGCCTGGTCCGGAGATTGCCAGGGGATGTTGGGTCGTAGGATTCGGGGTACATCCGGAGTACACCCACTGGAGTGATTGGGGTTATGCCGGCTTATCTTGATCGTGCTCGTGGTTCGTGGTTCGTGGTTCGTGATTGAAGACCAGTGAAGATTGGTGTATAGGGGATTGTTGAAATGTATCCTTTTAATTGTGTGGTTATTTAAGTTATCATTGATTCTTAAATTGTTAAAGTGTTATTGTTGTGTAATTGTATTATCTGTTGCATTGCACGCCCCGGGACTATATCCCTCACTGGGCAACAGTGGTTGCTCATACCTCGATATCTGTTTCAGGAGACGCTGAGGGTGATCCCCAGCTTGTTGATTTAGTTGAGGAAGAAGAAGTTCAGATCGAGCCTTTACCTTAGTTGCTGTGTCTGATAACTTGAGGTGGTTAATGATTTTGTTGCTATGTGGAAGACTCGTCTGATTACTTTATGTACTATTTTGTAGCCCAAGGGCTTTGTATATGCTTGTTGTATAAGTCGAAGATTAGATGGTTGGGTTGTAGCTTTGAAAGTCTACGAACTGTAATAACTTTTATTCTTGCCTTATTTCCTTGCATGCTTGGGAGTGGATGGTTAATGTAGAATGCTTTACTCTTTAAGTTGTTTTATTGATTTCCTAGAATGTCAGGGTTATAAGACTATGCTGACAACAAGTTCTCGCATGCTTGTGTGTTTTGGAATTATTGTGTACTATAAGGCTCGGATGGCCTTATAGCTTTGTTGTTTAATTGAGAAAAGCTGTATTGTATTGTTGGGACCTTGTTTAAGTGTTTACAGGTTTTTAGAATGTCCACGGTACAGGGGAGACTCTGTCCGTGTGTCGGGTCCGGACTTAACCTTTAGCTTGGGGGTTGGGTCGGGGCGTGACATTTAAGTGGTATCAGAGCTATAGATTGCATGAAGCCGGGTTAAATTTCTCGGTTTGTGGGTAAAGAATTGTTATGTGACTTTGTGAATACATGAGTCTTTGATTTCGATTTGCCTAAGTAAAATTTGAATAAGGAATGAATATGCTAGCATGGAAATAGAATATCAAGAGCTCAGAATGTCAAGTATGATCTAGTGATTTATGTTTACTTCAAAAATGTGGAATATTTATTTGAACTTCTATGCACTTGACTTTATATGAATCTAATTGGACTCTTCTTTATGTGTTTACTTATAAATTGCATATATACATATATATACCTGTCATAACACTTTGCATTCTAGCTATTCGTGATGGGGCCTCGCCGTCGTGCTGATAATCCGAATGTTGGTGGAGAACCCGAGCGGGTTCGTGGGCAAGAAGCTGAGGTGGCCGAAAATGCACCGCAGGCTCAAGAACCGAGCACTGCACAGATCTTGGCCACGATGGCCACAGCTATGAACACTATCGCCCAATGTGGTACACAACAGGGTCAACCAGGGGTCGTTGGAGGTAATCAGGCTGCGAGAGCCGGAGGTAGTGGCCATACCGGAGGTAATCTGTATGATCGGTTTATACATCATGGGGCCTATACTTTCTTTGGGGAGCCGGACGATATGAAAGCTGAATGTGGCTAAGGAAGTTCGAGAGAGTGGCAGCGATACTGGAGTGCCATGATGACAGGAAGATTACCTATGCTACTTTCCTTCTCGAGGGTGATGCTGAAGATTGGTGGAATACCATCACTGAGAAATGGGTAGCTGAGGGTGGTCATCATTCGTGGGCCGACTTTGTCCGAGAGTTTCGAGACAAGTATATATCGGTAGTTGCCCGCGAGAGGCGTCAGACTGAGTTCATAAACTTGAGGCAGGGAAGTATGACGGTAGATCAATACGAGGCTACTTTTACCCGGCTTTCCCGTTATGCACCGGCTTTAATTCAGCCGGAGGACATGAAGATTCAGAGGTTCATCATGGGTTTGAGGAGAGATATTATGCTGAACTTGTCTTCAAATGATTTTCCTAACTATGCTGCAGTAGTTCGAGCTGCCTCGAGATATGAGAAACGGAAAGCCGATGTGTTAATCGAGACCAGTCAATCGAGTAAACGGTTTCAGTCTCAGAGTCAAGGGTACCAGGGGCAAGCTATATCAGTTGGGCAGAGTTCGCAGCCGAGGCAGACTCAGAGTTACACAGGGCCTACTCAGACTCAGGCACGACCAGTTCAGAGTCAGACTCAGAGTCAGTTCCGTCCAGCAGTTTCCCGTTCGCAGCAGGGTAGTTCAGCTACCTCTACTTACAGAGCTCCTTCGGGAGGCACTGTTGCAAGACGTCACCAGCAGTGCAGCTTCTGTCAGCGTCAGGGTCACACTGAGGATGTTTGTTGGAAGAAACATAACAAGTGTACAGGTTGCGGCAGTGATCAGCACAGGGTTAAAGACTGTCAGAAATTTAAGAACCCTAGAGGTCAGACATCAGCTCAGAACTCTCAGACCAGGGCTCCAGCTGCAGCACCACCACCACGAGGCCAGGCCCGTGTATTTGCTTTGGATGCTGAGGAGCTTCCGGATACTACCGCTGTGGTAGAAGGTATTTTTCTTCTTAATGATCAATCAGTTAAGGTTTTAATTGATTCCGGGGCTTCGCATTCTTTTATTACTCCTACTTGTGCACAAAATGCTAAATTGAAACATGATAAACTGTTGCATGAGATTGTGGTCTATACTCCTATGGGTCCGAAGTTTGTTACTAGGTCTATTTGCAGAGCATGTAGTATATTTATTGAAGGTCGTGTTTTTCCTGCTGATTTGATTATCCTACCCTTCAATGACTTTGAAATTATATTGGGGATGGACTGGTTAAGTAAATATTATGCCCAGCTTGATTGTAGAAAGAAGATTGTGTATCTAGAGATGCCTGACCAGCCTGTACTTAAAATAGTTGGTAGTAGAAAATCTACGGGAACTCCTATTATTTCTTCTATTAGGGCATCTAAATTATTAAGCAAGGGTTGTGAGGCTTATCTTGCATATTTGATTAATCAACCTGGGGATCAATTGAAATTGAATGATGTACCTATCGTGAGAGAGTTTCCGGGGGTCTTTCCTAAGGAATTACCTAGGTTACCGCCTGATAGAGAGATAGAGTTCATGATTGATTTGTTGCCGGGGACTTCCCCTGTCTCTAGGACTCCGTACAGAATGGCTGCACCTGAGTTGCAGGAATTGAAAGTTCAATTGCAGGGCTTGCTTGAGAAGGGATTCATTCAGCCGAGTTCTTCACCATGGGGTGCGCCAGTTCTCTTCGTTAAAAAGAAAGACGGATCTCTTCGCCTATGCATCGATTATCGGGGTCTTAATCAGGTAACCATCAAAAATAAATATCCTTTGGCTTTAATCGAAGAGTTGTTTGATCAGCTGCAAGGCGCCAGGGTATTCTCTAAATTTGATCTGAGGCAGGGTTATTATCAGCTGAGGATTGAGAAAGATGATGTTCCTAAAATTGCCTTCAGAACTCGATATGGCCATTATGAGTTTGTTGTCTTGCCGTTTGGTCTTACTAATGCTCCCGCCGCATTCATGGATTTAATGCAGAGGGTATTCCGCCCTTATCTGGACCAATTTGTGGTCATATTCATTGATGATATTCTTGTCTATTCTAAATCTGAGGCGGAACATGAACAGCATCTCAGAATTGTGTTACAGACACTTCAGGATCATCGGTTATTTGCAAAGTTTAGCAAATGTGAATTCTGGCTTAAGCAAGTTGCTTTTCTTGGCCATATTATCTCGCCGGATGGTATTTCTGTTGATCCAGCGAAGATTGAAGTTGTGTTATCTTGGAAACGACCTGAAACTGTCACGGAAATTCGTAGCTTCCTTGGTTTAGCTGGGTATTATCGGAGGTTTGTAAAGGATTTCTCTAAGATTGCAGGGCCTTTAACTCAGCTTACTCAGAAGAAAACAGTATTTGACTGGAATGATAAATGTGAGGCCAGCTTCCAGGAATTGAAGAAGAGATTGACTACAGCTCCTATTCTTGCTTTACCTGAGGGTTATGATAATTTGATGATCTATAGTGATGCTTCGAAGGAAGGTCTGGGTTGTGTATTGATGCAGAATGGCAGGGTTATTGCTTATGCTTCCAGGAAACTAAAGCCTTATGAACTTAACTATCCGACTCACGATCTTGAGCTTGCAGCTATCATCCTTGCATTAAAGAAATGGCGTCATTATCTCTGGGGCAACAAGTTTGAAATCTTTACAGATCATAAGAGCTTGAAATATCTGTTTTCACAGAAAGAGTTGAACATGAGGCAGAGGCGTTGGCTGGAATTACTTGAGGACTATAACTGCACTATTAACTATCTTCCAGGTAAGGCCAATATTGTTGCTGATGCTTTGAGCCGAAAGGCTACTGTTGCTAGCTTGATTATCAAGAATTGGGAATTCATGGAAGAGTTGTGCTTATGGAAGCCTAGTACTTCAAATTCTGGTATTCAATTTGCAAGTTTGCAGATTCAATCTCTGTTGTTATCCAGGATTCGAGAAGCTCAACAGGCTGATCTTCAATTGTTGAAAGTCTTAGAGAATTCTAAAGGGGGAGAGTCGGATTTCAAACTGCACGACGATGGTATTCTCAAATTCAAAGGTAGAATCTGTATTCCGAATGATCCAACTCTGAAGAAGGATATTCTTGCTGAGGCACACAGTTCCAGATATACTATCCATCCAGGCAGTACGAAAATGTATAAAGATTTGAAGCAGAATTTCTGGTGGAATAATATGAAGAGAGAAATTGCTGACTATGTTGCCCGATGTCTTACTTGTCAGAAAGTTAAAGCAGAACATCAGAGACCTGCAGGGTTGTTGCAGCCCTTGGCTATTCCTGTTTGGAAATGGGATCATATTACTATGGATTTCGTATCCGATTTACCGAGGTCTTCGAGGGGTAACGACTCAGTCTGGGTTATTGTGGATAGACTGACCAAGACTTCTCATTTTATTGCTAAAAAGAAGTCTGATTCTCTTGATAAACTGGTAGAGTTGTATATTGAGAATGTTGTCCGACTTCATGGAATTCCAAAGAGTATCGTGTCGGATAGAGATCCCAGATTCACATCTCAGTTCTGGCAGAAGATTCAGAAAGCTTTGGGCACGAATTTGAATTTCAGTACAGCTTATCATCCTCAGACAGATGGTCAATCTGAGAGAACTATCTTGATCCTTGAGGATATGTTGCGGGCTTGCATTCTGGACTTCGGTAAAAGTTGGGAGAAATATTTGCCACTAGCAGAGTTCGCCTACAACAATAGTTATCAAGCTACTATTGGTATGGCACCTTATGAGGCACTGTATGGGCGTAAATGTCGGTCTCCTCTCTACTGGGATGATGTTGGTGAGATGAAGACTATCGACCCTACTCTTTTACCTGAAATGAACAAGATGATTGATCAGGTGCAGCTTATCAGAAAAAGAATGCTTACAGCACAGAGCCGGCAAAAGAGTTATGCAGATAGACGACGTCGTGATCTGAAATTTGCTGTGGGGGACCGGGTATTTTTGAAAATTTCTCCTCGCAAGGGTTTGATTCGGCATGGTAAAGGAGGTAAACTCAGTCCTCGATATGTGGGACCATTTGAGATAACTGAAACTGTTGGTGATTTGGCTTACCGTCTAGCTTTACCTCCCAGTCTGGGCAGAATTCATGACGTATTCCATGTTTCCATGCTTCGGAAGTATCAGCCAGATCCCTCTCACATACTTGAGCCGGAACCGCTAGAGATCAGTGAAACTTTGACCTACACCGAGAAACCTCTTCGAATTGTTGATCAGAAAGTTCAGGAGCTGAGGACTAAAAGCATTCCGATGGTTAAAGTTCTGTGGGATCATCAGAGTAGAGGATGCGACGTGGGAAAGAGAGGATCAGATGCGGGATCGGTATCCAGAGTTATTCGCCGAATCATGTAAGAATTGCGTGGACGCAATTAGTTTAAGGGGGAGAGGATGTGACGCCCGAGAATTTGCCATGCATTTAATTACTGTTGCATCCCTTGTTTGCGCATTTACTTCTATGCCTTATTAACTGACTTTGTGACTACTATTCACTCTATTTTTTTAAACTGTCTTCTATTTATTAATTAGCATTTTTATTAAATCATATTAATTGTAAAAGTGGTGGGAAAATGTGCATTTGAGCTAAAGGCGTTAGGAGGGCTCGTTTAGAAAATAATTTTAGAAGTCAAGTGAATAGGGTTACGTAACTAACTTAGGTAATTAATTAGCTAGCATATATTTTATCATCTAAGCTCGTTTTAAAGCTTACTACGCACATTTTATTAGATCGCTTAAACACCCAAAGGACCCCACCTCAACTTAACCCCTTTATATTAACACTTAAGCTCATAAAATGCAAAAAAAAAAATAATAATAGAAAGCTGAAACAGCAGCCCCAAAACCCGACAGCCCCTCCTTGCCCTTGGGAGCATTTTTCCATCTTCAACTCTTCAATTCAAGCCAAGCCAAGCCTTGAGCAACTAGTGTGGGGTGTT
This sequence comes from Ehretia macrophylla, assembly GCA_037974665.1. Taxonomy (NCBI): domain Eukaryota; kingdom Viridiplantae; phylum Streptophyta; class Magnoliopsida; order Boraginales; family Ehretiaceae; genus Ehretia; species Ehretia macrophylla. The sequence continues at coordinate 30,439,573 of CM075781.1, forward strand.
TGCAAGGTTCCTAGGTGCTCCTACGCGTAGTGGTGAGGGATTTCACGACTTGTTTTTGCATTTTTAAATAGTTGCTCATTTATTGATTTGTTGAAAATATGATTATATGCTATTGTAATTGTTATCTATGCTAATATACTATCTATATGAATGCTAGAGAACACTTTTGAACCGTCGTTTCGCAATTTAAACGGTTAGAATCGTTAGTTTGATTTTTAGGGTGAATAGTGACGTTTTTTCTAGGGTTTTGTGTAATTGCTGTAATTGGCTTCAATTAATGCTTCTAACTGATGCCTTAGGTACTAGTGAAGATAATTAAATAGCCCCGTACACTTGCATTGCCCTTAAATCGCCTAAAAATGGAAAATAGCCGACTTTAAGTTGGGGCTTTCGGGGTTAATGCGAATCCGGGTGGATTCGAGCTTCAATTCTAGTATCCTTAGGCTACCTAGGTGCTATAGATGCCTTGATATCCCTTGTTTGAAGCCCGGACAATGTAGGTGTGGTTTAAAGCCAAAAGAGGGAAATTGGGGCTTTCGGGGTAAACGCGGGCATTTGATTGAGTTCGAGGGTTGAGAGGGTACCTTGGGGGTTAGTTAGAAGGTTGGGAGAGTTTCCTTTGAAAATGAAATCATTAACTATGGTTTAGAAGAGAAATAGTTCGAAAAACAATGGGGTCTAGGTGCAATTTAAGTTGTCTCACACTTCTAAACCCATGTCAGGGCTTCTTAAGTGTTTATATATGATTTTAAATTGATTTGGAGCTTTTGGAATGATTCTATGCTTATATGGTATAAGTTCATTTGTAAACTGCTTATTAGCTTCTATCCTAGCTTCTATCCTAATTGTATCGAGGTCAACCTACTTTGTTGATCCTCATATGTGTTAATGCTTATATTATTGTTGTTAACTTGCCATCGTTGAGTGCATTGCATAGTGGTTGCGCAACCATAGTATCGGGGCGGATGTGTTGAATATCGGCTGGGCGGCAGAGGGCTTGCCGGTGGATATTCAAACTCCGTGCCCTATTCCCTCATTCGCCTGGTCCGGAGATTGCCAGGGGATGTTGGGTCGTAGGATTCGGGGTACATCCGGAGTACACCCACTGGAGTGATTGGGGTTATGCCGGCTTATCGTGATCGTGCTCGTGGTTCGTGGTTCGTGGTTCGTGATTGAAGACCAGTGAAGATTGGTGTATAGGGGATTGTTGAAATGTATCCTTTTAATTGTGTGGTTATTTAAGTTATCATTGATTCTTAAATTGTTAAAGTGTTATTGTTGTGTAATTGTATTATCTGTTGCATTGCACGCCCCGGGACTATATCCCTCACTGGGCAACAGTGGTTGCTCATACCTCGATATCTGTTTCAGGAGACGCTGAGGGTGATCCCCAGCTTGTTGATTTAGTTGAGGAAGAAGAAGTTCAGATCGAGCCTTTACCTTAGTTGCTGTGTCTGATAACTTGAGGTGGTTAATGATTTTGTTGCTATGTGGAAGACTCGTCTGATTACTTTATGTACTATTTTGTAGCCCAAGGGCTTTGTATATGCTTGTTGTATAAGTCGAAGATTAGATGGTTGGGTTGTAGCTTTGAAAGTCTACGAATTGTAATAGCTTTTATTCTTGCCTTATTTCCTTGCATGCTTGGGAGTGGATGGTTAATGTAGAATGCTTTACTCTTTAAGTTGTTTTATTGATTTCCTAGAATGTCAGGGTTATAAGACTATGCTGACAACAAGTTCTCGCATGCTTGTGTGTTTTGGAATTATTGTGTACTATAAGGCTCGGATGGCCTTATAGCTTTGTTGTTTAATTGAGAAAAGCTGTATTGTATTGTTGGGACCTTGTTTAAGTGTTTACAGGTTTTTAGAATGTCCACGGTACAGGGGAGACTCTGTCCGTGTGTCGGGTCCGGACTTAACCTTTAGCTTGGGGGTTGGGTCGGGGCGTGACATTTAAGTGGTATCAGAGCTATAGATTGCATGAAGCCGGGTTAAATTTCTCGGTTTGTGGGTAGAGAATTGTTATGTGACTTTGTGAATACATGAGTCTTTGATTTCGATTTGCCTAAGTAAAATTTGAATAAGGAATGAATATGCTAGCATGGAAATAGAATATCAAGAGCTCAGAATGTCAAGTATGATCTAGTGATTTATGTTTACTTCAAAAATGTGGAATATTTATTTGAACTTCTATGCACTTGACTTTATATGAATCTAATTGGACTCTTCTTTATGTGTTTACTTATAAATTGCATATATACATATATATACCTGTCATAACACTTTGCATTCTAGCTATTCGTGATGGGGCCTCGCCGTCGTGCTGATAATCCGAATGTTGGTGGAGAACCCGAGGGGGTTCGTGGGCAAGAAGCTGAGGTGGCCGAAAATGCACCGCAGGTTCAAGAACCGAGCATTGCACAGATCTTGGCCACGATGGCCACAGCTATGAACACTATCGCCCAATTTGTTACACAACAGGGTCAACCAGGGGTCGTTGGAGGTAATCAGGCTGCGAGAGCCGGAGGTAGTGGCCATACCGGAGGTAATCTGTATGATCGGTTTATACATCATGGGGCCTATACTTTCTTTGGGGAGCCGGACGATATGAAAGCTGAATGTGGCTAAGGAAGTTCGAGAGAGTGGCAGCGATACTGGAGTGCCATGATGACAGGAAGATTACCTATGCTACTTTCCTTCTCGAGGGTGATGCTGAAGATTGGTGGAATACCATCACTGAGAAATGGGTAGCTGAGGGTGGTCATCATTCGTGGGCCGACTTTGTCCGAGAATTTCGAGACAAGTATATATCGGTAGTTGCCCGCGAGAGGCGACAGACTGAGTTCATAAACTTGAGGCAGGGAAGTATGACGGTAGATCAATACGAGGCTACGTTTACCCGGCTTTCCCGTTATGCACCAGCTTTAATTCAGCCGGAGGACATGAAGATTCAGAGGTTCATCATGGGTTTGAGTTGAGATATTATGCTGAACTTGTCTTCAAATGATTTTCCCAACTATGCTGCAGTAGTTCGAGCTGCCTCGAGATATGAGAAACGGAAAGCCGATGTGTTAGCCGAGACCAGTCAATCGAGTAAACGGTTTCAGTCTCAGAGTCAAGGGTACCAGGGGCAGGCTATATCAGTTGGGCAGAGTTCGCAGCCGAGGCAGACTCAGAGTTACACAGGGCCTACTCAGACTCAGGCACGACCAGTTCAGAGTCAGACTCAGAGTCAGTTCCGTCCAGCAGTTTCCCGTTCGCAGCAGGGTAGTTCAGCTACCTCTACTTACAGAGCTCCTTCGGGAGGCACTGTTGCAAGACGTCACCAGCAGTGCAGCTTCTGTCAGCGTCAGGGTCACACTGAGGATGTTTGTTGGAAGAAACATAACAAGTGTACAGGTTGCGGCAGTGATCAGCACAGGGTTAAAGACTGTCAGAAATTTAAGAACCCTAGAGGTCAGACATCAGCTCAGAACTCTCAGACCAGGGCTCCAGCTGCAGCACCACCACCACGAGGCCAGGCCCGTGTATTTGCTTTGGATGCTGAGGAGCTTCCGGATACTACCGCTGTGGTAGAAGGTATTTTTCTTCTTAATGATCAATCAGTTAAGGTTTTACTTGACTCCGGGTCTTCGCTTTTTTTTATTACTCCCACTTGTGAACAAATTTCTAAATTGAAACATGATAAACTGTTGCATGAGATTGTGGTCTATACTCCTATGGGTCCGAAGTTTGTTACTAGGTCTATTTGCAGAGCATGTAGTATATTTATTGAAGGTCGTGTTTTTCCTGCTGATTTGATTATCCTACCCTTCAATGACTTTGAAATTATATTGGGGATGGACTGGTTAAGTAAATATTATGCCCATCTTGATTGTAGAAAGAAGATTGTGTATCTAGAGATGCCTGACCAGCCTGTACTTAAAATAGTTGGTAGTAGAAAATCTACGGGAACTCCTATTATTTCTTCTATTAGGGCATCTAAATTATTGAGCAAGGGTTGTGAGGCTTATCTTGCTTATTTGATTAATCAACCTGGGGATCAATTGAAATTGAATGATGTACCTATCGTGAGAGAGTTTCCGGGGGTCTTCCCTGAGGAATTACCTGGGTTACCGCCTGATAGAGAGATAGAGTTCATGATTGATTTGTTGCCGGGGACTTCCCCTGTCTCTAGGACTCCGTACAGAATGGCTCCACCTGAGTTGCAGGAATTGAAAGTTCAATTGCAGGGCTTGCTTGAGAAAGGATTCATTCAGCCGAGTTCTTCACCATGGGGTGCGCCAGTTCTCTTCGTTAAAAAGAAAGACGGATCTCTTCGCCTATGCATCGATTATCGGGGTCTTAATCAGGTAACCATCAAAAATAAATATCCTTTGCCTTTAATCGAAGAGTTATTTGATCAGCTGCAAGGCGCTAGGGTATGATCTGAATTTGGTCTGAGGCAGGGTTATTATCAGCTGAGGATTAAGAAAGATGATGTTCCTAAAACTGCTTTCAGAACTCGATATGGCCATTATGAGTTTGTTGTCTTGCCGTTTGGTCTTACTAATGCTCCCGCCGCATTCATGGATTTAATGCAGAGGGTATTCCGCCCTTATCTGGACCAATTTGTGGTCATATTCATTGATGATATTCTTGTCTATTCTAAATCTGAGGCGGAACATGAACAGCATCTCAGAATTGTGTTACAGACACTTCAGGATCATCGGTTATTTGCAAAGTTTAGCAAATGTGAATTCTGGCTTAAGCAAGTTGCTTTTCTTGGCCATATTATCTCGCCGGATGGTATTTCTGTTGATCCAGCGAAGATTGAAGTTGTGTTATCTTGGAAACGACCTGAAACTGTCACGGAAATTCGTAGCTTCCTTGGTTTAGCTGGGTATTATCGGAGGTTTGTAAAGGATTTCTCTAAGATTGCAGGGCCTTTAACTCAGCTTACTCAGAAGAAAACAGTATTTGACTGGAATGATAAATGTGAGGCCAGCTTCCAGGAATTGAAGAAGAGATTGACTACAGCTCCTATTCTTGCTTTACCTGAGGGTTATGATAATTTGATGATCTATAGTGATGCTTCGAAGGAAGGTCTGGGTTGTGTATTGATGCAGAATGGCAGGGTTATTGCTTATGCTTCCAGGAAACTAAAGCCTTATGAACTTAACTATCCGACTCACGATCTTGAGCTTGCAGCTATCATCCTTGCATTAAAGAAATGGCGTCATTATCTCTGGGGCAACAAGTTTGAAATCTTTACAGATCATAAGAGCTTGAAATATCTGTTTTCACAGAAAGAGTTGAACATGAGGCAGAGGCGTTGGCTGGAATTACTTGAGGACTATAACTGCACTATTAACTATCTTCCAGGTAAGGCCAATATTGTTGCTGATGCTTTGAGCCGAAAGGCTACTGTTGCTAGCTTGATTATCAAGAATTGGGAATTCATGGAAGAGTTGTGCTTATGGAAGCCTAGTACTTCAAATTCTGGTATTCAATTTGCAAGTTTGCAGATTCAATCTCTGTTGTTATCCAGGATTCGAGAAGCTCAACAGGCTGATCTTCAATTGTTGAAAGTCTTAGAGAATTCTAAAGGGGGAGAGTCGGATTTCAAACTGCACGACGATGGTATTCTCAAATTCAAAGGTAGAATCTGTATTCCGAATGATCCAACTCTGAAGAAGGATATTCTTGCTGAGGCACACAGTTCCAGATATACTATCCATCCAGGCAGTACGAAAATGTATAAAGATTTGAAGCAGAATTTCTGGTGGAATAATATGAAGAGAGAAATTGCTGACTATGTTGCCCGATGTCTTACTTGTCAGAAAGTTAAAGCAGAACATCAGAGACCTGCAGGGTTGTTGCAGCCCTTGGCTATTCCTGTTTGGAAATGGGATCATATTACTATGGATTTCGTATCCGATTTACCGAGGTCTTCGAGGGGTAACGACTCAGTCTGGGTTATTGTGGATAGACTGACCAAGACTTCTCATTTTATTGCTAAAAAGAAGTCTGATTCTCTTGATAAACTGGTAGAGTTGTATATTGAGAATGTTGTCCGACTTCATGGAATTCCAAAGAGTATCGTGTCGGATAGAGATCCCAGATTCACATCTCAGTTCTGGCAGAAGATTCAGAAAGCTTTGGGCACGAATTTGAATTTCAGTACAGCTTATCATCCTCAGACAGATGGTCAATCTGAGAGAACTATCTTGATCCTTGAGGATATGTTGCGGGCTTGCATTCTGGACTTCGGTAAAAGTTGGGAGAAATATTTGCCACTAGCAGAGTTCGCCTACAACAATAGTTATCAAGCTACTATTGGTATGGCACCTTATGAGGCACTGTATGGGCGTAAATGTCGGTCTCCTCTCTACTGGGATGATGTTGGTGAGATGAAGACTATTGACCCTACTCTTTTACCTGAAATGAACAAAATGATTGATTAGGTGCAGCTTATCAGAAAAAGAATGCTTATAGCACAGAGCCGGCAAAAGAGTTACGCAGATAGACGACGTCGTGATCTGAAATTTGCTGTGGGGGACCGGGTATTTTTGAAAATTTCTCCTCGCAAGGGTTTGATTCGGCATGGTAAAGGAGGTAAACTCAGTCCTCGATATGTGGGACCATTTGAGATAACTGAAACTGTTGGTGATTTGGCTTACCGTCTAGCTTTACCTCCCAGTCTGGGCAGAATTCATGACGTATTCCATGTTTCCATGCTTCGGAAGTATCAGCCAGATCCCTCTCACATACTTGAGCCGGAACCGCTAGAGATCAGTGAAACTTTGACCTACACCGAGAAACCTCTTCGAATTGTTGATCAGAAAGTTCAGGAGCTGAGGACTAAAAGCATTCCGATGGTTAAAGTTCTGTGGGATCATCACGGAGTAGAGGATGCGACGTGGGAAAGAGAGGATCAGATGCGGGATCGGTATCCAGAGTTATTCGCCGAATCATGTAAGAATTGCGTGGACGCAATTAGTTTAAGGGGGAGAGGATGTGACGCCCGAGAATTGCCATGCATTTAATTACTGTTGCATCCCTTGTTTGCGCATTTACTTCTATGCCTTATTAACTGACTTTGTGACTACTATTCACTCTATTTTTTTAAACTGTCTTCTATTAATTAATTAGCATTTTTATTAAATCATATTAATTGTAAAAGTAGTGGGAAAAATGTGCATTTGAGCTAAAGGCGTTAGGAGGGCTCGTTTAGAAAATAATTTTAGAAGTCAAGTGAATAGTGTTACGTAACTAACTTAGGTAATTAATTAGCTAGCATATATTTTACCATTTAAGCTCGTTTTAAAGCTTACTACGCACATTTTATTAGATCGCTTAAACACCCAAAGGACCCCACCTCAACTTAACCCCTTTATATTAACACTTAAGCTCATAAAATGCAAAAAAAAAAAAAATAATAGAAAGCTGAAACAGCAGCCCCAAAACCCGACAGCCCCTCCTTGCCCTTGGGAGCATTTTTCCATCTTCAACTCTTCAATTCAAGCCAAGCCAAGCCTTGAGCAACTAGTGTGGGGTGTTTGCAAGGTTCCTAGGTGCTCCTACGCGTAGTGGTGAGGGATTTCACGACTTGTTTTTGCATTTTTAAATAGTTGCTCATTTATTGATTTGTTGAAAATATGATTATATGCTATTGTAATTGTTATCTATGCTAATATACTATCTATATGAATGCTAGAGAACACTTTTGAACCGTCGTTTCGCAATTTAAACGGTTAGAATCGTTAGTTTGATTTTTAGGGTGAATAGTGACGTTTTTTCTAGGGTTTTGTGTAATTGCTCGAATTGGCTTGAATTAATGCTTCTAAGTGATGCCTTAGGTACTAGTGAAGATAATTAAATAGCCCCGTACACTTGCATTGCCCTTAAATCGCCTAAAAATGGAAAATAGCCGACTTTAAGTTGGGGCTTTCGGGGTTAATGCGAATCCGGGTGGATTCGAGCTTCAATTCTAGTATCCTTAGGCTACCTAGGTGCTATAGATGCCTTGATATCCCTTGTTTGAAGCCCGGACAATGTAGGTGTGGTTTAAAGCCAAAAGAGGGAAATTGGGGCTTTCGGGGTAAACGCGGGCATTTGATTGAGTTCGAGGGTTGAGAGGGTACCTTGGGGGTTAGTTAGAAGGTTGGGAGAGTTTCCTTTGAAAATGAAATCATTAACTATGGTTTAGAAGAGAAATAGTTCGAAAAACAATGGGGTCTAGGTGCAATTTAAGTTGTCTCACACTTCTAAACCCATGTCACGGCCTGATAAGTGTTTATATATGATTTTAAATTGATTTGGAGCTTTTGGAATGATTCTATGCTTATATGGTATAAGTTCATTTGTAAACTGCTTATTAGCTTCTATCTTTGCTTCTATCCTAACTGCAACGAGGTCAACCTACTTTGTTGATCCTCATATGTGTTAATGCTTATATTATTGTTGTTAACTTGCCATCGTTGAGTGCATTGCATAGTGGTTGCGCAACCATAGTGTCGGGGCGGATGTGTTGAATATCGGCTGGGCGGCAGAGGGCTTGCCGGTGGATATTCAAACTCCGTGCCCTATTCCCTCATTCGCCTGGTCCGGAGATTGCCAGGGGATATTGGGTCGTAGGATTCGGGGTACATCCGGAGTACACCCACTGGAGTGATTGGGGTTATGCCGGCTTATCGTAATCGTGTTCGTGGTTCGTGGTTCGTGGTTCGTGATTGAAGACCAGTGAAGATTGGTGTATAGGGGATTGTTGAAATGTATCCTTTTAATTGTGTGGTTATTTAAGTTATCATTGATTCTTAAATTGTTAAAGTGTTATTGTTGTGTAATTGTATTATCTGTTGCATTGCACGCCCCGGGACTATATCCCTCACTGGGCAACAGTGGTTGCTCATACCTCGATATCTGTTTCAGGAGACGCTGAGGGTGATCCCCAGCTTGTTGATTTAGTTGAGGAAGAAGAAGTTCAGATCGAGCCTTTACCTTAGTTGCTGTGTCTGATAACTTGAGGTGGTTAATGATTTTGTTGCTATGTGGAAGACTCGTCTGATTACTTTATGTACTATTTTGTAGCCCAAGGGCTTTGTATATGCTTGTTGTATAAGTCGAAGATTAGATGGTTGGGTTGTAGCTTTGAAAGTCTACGAACTGTAATAACTTTTATTCTTGCCTTATTTCCTTGCATGCTTGGGAGTGGATGGTTAATGTAGAATGCTTTACTCTTTAAGTTGTTTTATTGATTTCCTAGAATGTCAGGGTTATAAGACTATGCTGACAACAAGTTCTCGCATGCTTGTGTGTTTTGGAATTATTGTGTACTATAAGGCTCGGATGGCCTTATAGCTTTGTTGTTTAATTGAGAAAAGCTGTATTGTATTGTTGGGACCTTGTTTAAGTGTTTACAGGTTTTTAGAATGTCCACGGTACAGGGGAGACTCTGTCCGTGTGTCGGGTCCGGACTTAACCTTTAGCTTGGGGGTTGGGTCGGGGCGTGACAGTTGGGTCGCAGGATTTCGGGGTACACCCATTTGGCCTGATAAGGGGATGATTTGAAGTCGGCCGCAACAACTGATACTGACATGAACTGAGTGCAAAAGCTCACCGTATCCTTTTCACTATGTGTATAAGTACTCTCGCTTGGTTCCTAGAGGACCTCGGGGAGGAAAGACGTGTAATTGTGTTCCTTTACTTTTACATTACGTTATGTACTTACTTGTGATATATTCATGCTTGCAAAAAGGGTTTTAGTAAGTTGAACCGGAAAATGAGTTTCAAAACTTATTTCTCGTTCCCCCTTGCTGAGTTCATAAGGACTCACCCTCATTTATCATCTCAGGTAAAGAAGACCAAGAACAGGTACCCGAGGACGACGTGCCTAATGATGATTCCTTGGAATGATTGCTTGTCCTACGTGCCTTGTTTGACTATGGCCATTTTGTGAACAATATGTTGCTTGAAGACTATTTCATTTCTTACGATGCTTGTTGTTATAATGTAAAAGACCCCCGTTGTAATTTGGGGCCTAATTTTGGCTTGTACTGATAATAACTAGATAGACACTACTATGGTCGTTTTTGCTATCGTAATTGGCTAGCATCTATCATAGGATTATGAAGTATCAGGTAAGGACTAAGTAAAATAAACCTATCCAATCTTAAGCAGGTACTCATTGTTAAGCTAAGATCAACAGGTACTTTTGTAACGAGGACAAACAAACAAACGAGACATAGTATCATGCTAGGTTATTAATCAAACGAGACTTCGAGATAACTGGTAGGCGTTTCGATTGGTTATAAATAGTAATCTTAGTTAGAAATGAAATTGAGATTGAAAATTTGAGGCGTTTTGAGATTTAGGTCAAACTAAAGAGCCCAATTACAGCCGTTATGCTACCGGTTTTCCGGAGAATTTGTGGAGTTTAGCCTAAACGTTAGGTGTTAAACCTTCTTGAACGATTAAATACATGAAACGACTTGAATGTTTAGATCACACCCTAGTCTAACCTTTATAGGCCGGGTTGGGGAGTGACATCTACGATGGGGGGAGCAAGCCTGCTCTTCTACGCGTATATTCAGAGCACAAAATCGAACGCTTTTATCTGTTTTGGGCCACTTTTCTTCTTTTTGCACTGTTTCTTCGACCCGGAAGTTCATCGTGACCGGTGAAAAGGACAACACATAAGGGCTTTGCGACCTCAACATGATGGGAGCGATCATACTAGCACTAATGCATCGGATCCCATCAGAACTCCGAAGTTAAGCGTGCTTGGGCGAGAGTAGTACTAGGATGGGTGACCCCCTAGGAAGTCCTCGTGTTGCACCCCCTTTTTAGTTTTGTTTTTTTGCCCCGTTCAGGCTTTCCAAGATTCTTTATCCGTCACATTTCTATTATCGAGTCCCATGGCATCTTGGGCAAGACAATTTCGCATAGCTTAGAGGCTGGGCTCGTAAACCAAGGGCGCGAGGCTTATGACCAGGTCTCCGTCGCTCCGATGCCCATAACTTTTGATTCGTTAAGAGTTATGCAACGCACAGCATACCGTTGGAAAGCTTTCTGAGGGCTCTACAATGCGGGCAGCATGCCTGCTCTTCTGCGCCTATTTTCGGAGCCCAAAGTTGAACGTTTTCATCAATTTTGGGACATTTTTCTTCTTTTTGCGATGTTTTCTCACCCTAGATCTTTCGTCGTGACCAAAGAAAAGGACGACACATAAAAGCTTTGCGCCCTCAACATGACGGGTGCGATCATACAACCACTAATGCATCGGATCCCATCAGAACGCCGAACTTAAGCGTGCTTGGGCAAGAGTAGTACTAGGATAGGTGACCCCCTGAGAAGTCATCATGTTGCACCCCCTTTTTCGTTTTATTTTTTTGCCCCGTTCAGGCTTTCCAAGATTCTTTATCCATCACATTTCTATTATCAAGTCCCACGGCATCTTGGGCAAGACAATTTCGCTTCATGTAGAGGCTGGGCTCGTAAACCGAGGGGGCGAGGCCTGTGACCAGGTCCCCGTCGCTCCGGTGCCCATAACTTTTGATCCGTAAGGAGTTATGCGACGCACAGCATATCGTTGTAAAGCTCTCTGAGAGCTCTACGACGTGGGCAGCAAGCTTGCTCTTCAGTGTCTATATTTGGAGCCCAAAATCGAATGTTTTCATCAGTTTTGGGCCACTTTTCTTCTTTTTGCGCTATTTTTTCATCCCGAAAAGTTCATCGTGACCGGCAAAAAGGGTGACATATAAGGGCTTTGTGACCTCAACATGACGGGTGCAATCATACCAGCACTAATGTATCGGATCCCATAATAACTCCGAAGTTAAGCGTGCTTGGGCGAGAGTAGTACTAGGATGGGTGACTCCTTGGGAAGTCATCGTGTTGCACCCCCTTTTTCATTTTGTTTTTTTGCCCCGTTCAGGCTTTCCAAGATTCTTTATCCATCACATTTCTATTATCGAGTCCCACGGCATCTTGGGCAAGACCATTTCGCATCGCATAGAGCCTGGGCCCGCAAACCGAGGATGTAGGGCCTTTGACCAAGTCTCAGTCGCTCTAGTGCCCATAACTTTTGATCCGTAAGGAGTTATGCGGCGCACAACATACCGTTGGAAAGCTCTCTGAGAGTTCTATGGCGGGGGCAGCAAGTTTGCTCTTCTGCGCTTATTTTCGGAGCCCAAAATGGAACATTTTCATCAGTTTCGGGCGACTTTTCTTCTTTTTTCGCTGTTTCTTCGTCCCGAATCGTTCGTCATGACCTGCAAAAAGGACGACACATAAGGGCTCTGTGACCTCAACATGATAGGTTCGATCACCCCACCACTAATGCACCGGATCCCATCACAACTCTGAAGTTATGCGTGCTTGGGCGAAAGTAGTACTAGGACGGGTAACCCCCTAGGAAGTCCTCGTGTTGCACCCTAATGCAATTGGGTTGTGCGTTAAAATGTGCGCAAAATTAACCAAGTTAAAATACCCGCAAGTGCACGGATCTTTGTAGTGTAATGTGCTATGAGTGCGGAATCGTACCACAAGGAAGCTCATTAGTTAAGTTAGTGAAGTAGTGTGAAAGTGTTAAAGCGCTTAAGTAATAATTCGCAAAGAGTCTGAAGTAACATGCAAGAATGTAAACTAAACTATAACTAACAAAATTGCCTAAGTTAAGCTAAATAATAGCTAAATACGGAAGAATGTCTAGGGATCAGATATGTAAATAAGGCAATTAATGTCGGCTCGGCATTCGGATTCTCAAATTCTATACAAGAGGTTATGCTACAAGCATTAACCTAGTCAATTATCTTAGTCTATTAAAATCCCGATTACTAACTCTGATGTAGGTGACGTTCCATCTACGAGCGTATAGCCATAGTATGGATCTGTCCTTGCAACCTGGTATAAAAGGTCTGTTTCAACATAAGTAATCAACATCTCCTTACTAGTCTAGAAACTATGGTCTACTTAAAAGCATTACCTATAATCTCTTGGAATCTTTAAGGTTGTCAAGCTATTGATTCACTATTAAAGCATGTATATATGACACAAAAATAAAGCAATCATATCATCTACTTAAAAGCATTATGTATGAAAGACAATACTTAATTAATAGAAGCCATATATTGCATTAAAATTAAATTATCCGAATCCGAGACCATATATTAAAAGACCGTTATTTACAATATCCTACCCTAGATAAGAATTCTACTCATACATAATAAATACGAGTTTATACAAATAAAAGAGAGTTAAGAAAGGCTCCCCTGTATTGATGAACACTTATTTATGAACTCCGCGTCTGAACATAAATTCCATAGCTATTCGGGCAGAGCTTCCCCCCGAATCAGAGCTATTTTTGAGCAAAGGCTCAAAAATGAATGTTAGGATGTCCGCTGTACAGTAGCTATTCAGGTAGAATGCCCCTGAATAAGAGTCACTAGGTAGGACTTCCTCCTTATATAGCTATTTAGGCAAAATCCTAAATAAGAACTATAAAAATAACTTAACAAAAATTGAAAATATTGGAAAAATATTCCAAAGCTCTCAAAAATTGTTTCAAAATATGAAGAGGAGTGATGTCTATTTATAGGAAAACTTGGCTACTATTCACGTAGCCACTATTCACGTAGCTACTATTCACCCAGTTACTATTCACGCAGCTACTATTCACGCAATTACTATTCACACAACTACTATTCACGTAGCTACTATTCACATATTTTGCACGTAATTTTACTGTTCATGCGTTGATTGATACTATTCATGCATTGACCGAAAAGTTGACCACTACTATTCCAAGGTTATTCGGTATTCTGAGTCCGTTTCTGCACTCCGTTTGGCCAAATTCTTCCTCTACGGGCTTCAATTCTTGGTCAACACTTGAGTTTGTCTTTGACTTTGACTGGTTCGTTGACCGCAGCATCTTCAGGCATTTTTTTCTATTTTGACCCTCCAAACGATAGAATTTGGCTAAAATCATGCCACGCGCAGGACAAAGTCCTGCGTTTTGCTCAGAAGGCTGTTTCTACCTAAAAATTTGATATGATTTGACAAAAACGAACATGGGTTACTATTTGAGATCATCTAGGTCAATGTTCTGAGTCCAATTTCATGCTAGTTTCAGCCAAATTTCTTCTCTATGAGCTTCATTCTTCAACTGTTTCTCGTGCTTCCCTATTCTTGACTTTTTCACTTGTAATTTGGATCATTTTGGGTCTGATTTTCCACTTTTATGTGTCATCCTACATTGCATCGAAAATATCAAAGTATTGCAATAATTCCCAAATTAAGATACAAATATAGTACAAATACCAAGGTTAGAGTGCTACAAATACAATCACATCAATATCCCCAAACCTAAACCTTGCTTGCCCTCAAGCAAGACTATCTTTAAAACAGATGTGAAAGTAGATTTTGTAGAATTTTTACAAGTCAAAAACATATGAAATAATCTATCCTATCTTTTTGTCAAACACTTTCCAAATCTGAAACATGAGAAATGCAATCTACTATCTTAAACATATTCAGCAATTAATGACAAACATGATAAGAGAACTTTGTACATAGTTTTCACAAATAGGTACTCTTATTGGAAATCGACTATTGATTGCTTCAGAGTACATATTTAGAAGTAAACTAAGAAAATTAAGTTCATTCAATTCTCAACTTTCAAGTTATGCAAATAGATTGGACCTTGATATTCTTACCTACATTTGTAATCAAACTCTTGATCATGCCTTAACCCTTTAACATTTTCCAGAAATATAAAAATACAACTAATAATATATCTATATAATGTTCAGTTTCCTTTTATTTCTGAATATCCCATGTAGCGGGCTTTATGGCCAACAATCCCCTGCCATTATGACTGAGGTTGTTAGGCTTTAAAGGGACCCCTACGTGCCTTAATCACCCGAGATATCTAGGCTCGAAACTTTACACTATAGCATATATCCCAAATTACAATGTCTAGAATAGTGGTGCTTAGAGATTTACAACATATTTATATTCAACAATAAAGGTATGTACAACTCTTTTTCACTTTTCTATTTTTTTCATTTTTTTTTCAGAGTGTACATACAGACAGAGTAACATAATATACTGTACAGACATGGCATAAGGGTTCAGGTTTCAATCACAAGAAATTTTCATAACAAACGGTAATCATATCTTAGTCCTTTCATAATTACATACCTATCTATTGAAGAAAAGAATAACAGCTAAGTTTACTCATGAATATAGTAACCCAAAGTTTTTTTACAGAGTTTCCTCAAAGTTTTTCACAATACATAGCTAACAAAACAGGTTCTCAAATCATCTAAATCATCATTTTTAAACATATAAGGTAGCAGACTACTCTTCTCATAAAAAAATGGTGTATTTCTTACATATTTTGAAAACATTTTTCATGAAATATACGCACCCCCACACCGAAACTTTGCTTGTCCTCGAGCAAATAGAAATGTAAAACAGTGAGAGTATAATATGCAAGTAATAACATAATGACAAATGCTACATCCCCAAACCTATGGTTTGCTTACTCTATAGCGCATATTGATCAGGTATAAAAGGAAATGTAGTAAGGAAAGATATCACCTGATGTGAAACATTTCTATGTTGATGTCAAAGCTTTTCTACTAACTTTTACCAAAATATGTTTCATTCTGCAATTAAAGACTAGTAGAAAAAACATTTTATAGATTATCATCAACATAGTAAAAATAATAGTTAGCTATACTAAAAATAGTCAAACAAATATATAGTGGAGAAATCCAAAAAAAAAAGGGTCACGGAAAATAACTAATACTCTAAGCAAATAATTTAACTACCCAGACCATTTAACCTCCTTTTTAGTGTTCAAGAGTTAATTAAAGAACCATTAAATCATTTAAAAAAAAAGTAGATTGTGTCCTAGTAGTGTTAAGTTTATCGTCTTCAGCCAGACTACAAAAATCACATAGATAGAAAATAAACACACATAATAAGAAAGCAGTTTTTTTAAAAATCTAGGTTGCCTCCTAGTAGCGCTGAGTTTTACGCCCTCAGCCAGGCACCATTGTTAGAGAAAACAATGTTTAAAATTCATTAGCACATATTGCCTAATAATTATTTCAACACAGATTTTGAATGGAAAAGGATCATGCAACAAATGATGGCTCATTCTTTCGACAGAACATGCCTTTTCCAAGTCACCTTGAAAAGGTGACAAATCCCATCCCAATGTGATGTGTGTGGGAATGTTCATGGATAAATTGTAAATAGGGGTCATATTTTTTTGTAACACAGTATGTCCCAATTGGTCAACCCATAAGTTAAAAGATGTATGCAACATATTGTTCAGAAATGGGTCAAATCCATATTGTGCCTCCATGGGCAATGTTGTGAGCTTCACAACAGGAGAAGATACATTTAAAGGAGAATTGAGATGACTTTCAACAGGAGAGAGAATGGATGTCACAACTTCTTTTTTAGTATTGTAGTCAGTTGAAAAGGACATAGAAGCATTGGACTCATTCTCTTGTTCAATTTGGTACAAAAGTCGGTCAATCTTATTAACATCTTATTTAGGTGTCAAAAAGGAAGTAGGAATTAAAGTAGACTCAATAGACTTGTCCTGAAAGAGTGAAGACTCTAAGGAAATATGTACACTCATCTTCATTGAAGAGGAATCAGAGTCGGGTTAAGTCAAAACATTACTAAGGTCATCATGTCCTTCAAAACGAGGCATATCATTTTTTTCCTCAAATTCAGATTTCCTATCAGATGTCTCCCAAATAATCTTGCTCATATCATTTGTGGTGATCCCATCCCACATCGGAAGGCTTGGAACTGGGCCAACTGAATATATTGGGATGTCCCGTGTATTCGTGTAGATGCGTTTTCACGTGCAGTGAGTGCGTGGGAAACAAAATCGTGAGCGGTATGGGCCCCAGAGTGGACAAAATCTGCATAGTGCGCTTCCGGGCCCACTCTCCATATGGCCTCTCTGCTCGCTTAGGCCCTAAGTCCAGGGAGTACGTGAAGGCGCGGGAGTGTTGGTTCGGGATGTTACAAAATTGGTATCAGAGCCGACCTTCCTTTGGGTCAGCGGCCCGTGAGGGCACTGGGCCTCCTTAAGGGAGGGGGTGGATGGATGTGGTAATCCTATCCCACATCGGAAGGCTTGGAGCTGGGCCAACTGAATATATTGGGATGTCCCGTGTATTCATGCAGATGCATTTTCACGTGCAGTGCATGCATGAGAAACAAAACCGTGAGGAGTATGGGACCCAAAGCGGACAAAATCTGCATAGTGCGCTTCTAGGCCCACTCGCCGTATGGCCTTTCTGCTCGCTTGGGCCCTAAGTCCAGGGAGTACGCGTGTGAGGCCCGACCTCGATTCACGTGCGATACCTCATTTCATGTGCCCTAACCTAGATTTACATGACTTGACCTAGGTTTAAGAATCGTGTTTCGTTTTGTGTGCCTTGCATTGAATTACATGTATTCATTTAGGGTTGCGTGCATTTACTTGGGAAACGTGCATTCATCTCATAGTTCGTGCCTTACCTCATAGTGCGTGCCCTAAACCTAGGAAAGCGTGCCCTTACGCTAATCAAGAAATCATCTTACACGAAGCACTAGATCATTAATTAATCATACAAACTCCACTAACTAATATTAAATTACTAATTCAACCCACTAGAAGACGAAATTGCACCAAAAGCTAGACATTCTTTATTCTTTATTCCTTATTCTTTTGCACATCCCAAACACACAATATTAAATTGCTCAACCAAGACAAAAATTCAGATTCTTGCACAAGCTTGGCCGACCACTATTGCATATTGAACTAGCTTTGCATTTCAAAATTTGTACCTAAACATTCTATGACAAGTTATGACACAAAGCATTAAAAAATGACTCAAACTCTACCCAAAGCTCCACCAATCTCGACACACACTCCATGCCCATGCTAGGTGATTCAAACATGCTCCTTGAAGACACAAAAATCTGAATTTGCAAGCCCTAGGCCAACATATGCATCAATTCCTTCAAGCCTTTCATTTTTCTTTCATTCTTTCTCTCTTTCTCTCATTCTTCTCTCTCTCTCGGCCCTAGCTGAAACTCTACTCTCCATAGCTTAAGTTCATCACTCAATGGTTCATCAAGACATGCAAGCTACTAGGAACTCGACCAAGCAAAGCTAGAATGCAAAAGACACATATGCAAGCTCATTGAACCTTCATTTCGGCTTAGGTGAGTTTGTTAGCTTCCATTTCATTTTCTTTTTGTTCTAGCCACTTGCACATACTAAGAACATGGTTACTAAGCTAGGAAATTGGAGAAAATCAAGTGGTCTCTCGGCTAAGCAAGGAAAAAGGGTCGACATTGTGCATCATCAAGAGTTATGCATCTTCTTTGTTGTCTTGCTAAGGTGAGGGCTAAAACTTCTTTGTAAAGCTTTTAAAAACCACATGCATGCCTTTGAATGTCTATTTTTACCTCTGTACTTGTGATATATGTGTGCACATGAGCTTTTGTAAGTATGCATGGCAAGATATTTGGCTAGAATGTGATGATAGATGAAATCGCGTATGGGATAGGTCTTGTTGGTGCGAGGTGATTTTGACCAGGTAAATAATGTTGAAAATACGTGTAAATTGGTAGGTGACTAGTTTTGCCAGTTCTGAGAATTTTTCATAGAAACAGGACAAGGCTAGTTTTGACTCTAAGGTCCTCAAATGGCAAAATATCAAAATGCGTCCAAATCTGGAAAATCTAGAAAAATGAAGTAGGTTTTGGCAGATTCATTGTCCTTGTAGAACGAACCAGTTTTGACTTAGTAAATGATATCCAAAATGTATGAAATTTGGTGCACTACTATATTTTTCAGTTGTAGACATGTTTGTCAGAAATAGACTATGGCTAAATCTGACCCTAAGGTCCTAAAAAACGACAAGTATTGAAATGTGTGCAAATCTGGACAGTTTTGCGTAGTCTCACTGTTTTGGCTATAACTCTTGAACCCGAACTCCAAATGATGCAAGGTTTGTTTCTGAATTTTCACTCCTTAAGCTTTAATTTGACATTTTGTTCACTGGAATTGGAGATTATTTGCTTGTCTCAATGATTGTGAGAAAACAGACCTTTGCAGTGAGGTTTCCATCTAGTGATATGCTTAGAAAAATTATTGTAACTTCTCTTGTTGTATTAGTTGCTTGGGATTGTGGCACTTGATTTTGTGTGGACTGTTTTGAATGTTTGAGGGTGTTGAATTAATCAATGCATGGCTTGAGTTTAATTACGTGACAACTTAGGGCTTAATCGCACAAGTGAGCGTGAATTGAAACCCTAATGACTAGGTAAACTCGCTAAGTGTTGATCCTATGAATATCGTGTTTAATTATGTAATTAGTAGGCTGCCCGTAGTTGCCCTTATAGCCTTAAATATGATTCCGATGATTACATGTTGACAAGTTGGCCTTTCTTGCACCCGGTCTCACGTAGATGTCATTGCATGTTGAATAATCTTATTATTTGATTACGTGAACTTCAAAATGAGTTATATGACTTGATTTACATGCGTTACATGGCTGCCCATTTAATATTCATATAACTCCATGTGCTTTTCAAATGAAATTACTTGTCATATCGTGCCTCGCGTGTTTACTTGTCAATGTGCAATCTTCTGACTGCTCGGAGGCAATCTACTTTGTTGTCCTCCTAATGTAATATATTAAATGTCATAAATGTGCATTGCATACAAGGTTGCAACCTTTCATTCTGGCGTGGTAGCGTTCACGCACACCGGGCGGCATCGGGCTTGCCGGTGCAACCGTGACTACCATTGTCCAATTCCCTCTCTCGCTTGGGGGCTAGACCTCCTCGGAGAGTTGGGTCGTAGGATTTTGGGGTACATCCGGAGTACACCCATTTGGCATGATAAGGGGATGATTTGAAGTCGGCCGCAACAACTGATACTAGAAATGAACTGTGAGCAAAAGCTCACCGTATCCTTTTCACTATGCGTACAAGTACTCTCGCTTGGTTCCTAGAGGACCTCGAGGAGGAAAGACGAGAAATTGTGTTCTTTTACTTTTACCTTACATTATGAACTTACTTGTGATATATATGATGCTTGCAAAGGGTTTTCACAAGTTGAACCGGAAAATGAGTTTCAAAACTTATTTCTCGTTCCTCTTCGCTGAGTTCATAAGTACTCACCCTTTTTTATCATCTCAGGTGAAGAAGACTAGGAACAGGTACCCGAGGACAACGTGCCTATTGATGATTCCTTGGAATGATTGCTTGCCCTACGTGCCTTACGTGACTATGGACATTTTGTGAACGATATGTTGCTTGCAGACTATTTCGTATGTTGCTTGTTATTGTATTGTAAATGACCCCTATTGTAATTTGGGGTCTAATTTTGGCTTGTAATGATCATAACTAGATAGTCACTACTATGGTCATTTTTGCTATCACTATTGACTAATATCTATCATAGGATTATGAAGTATCAGGTAAGGATTAAGTAAAATGAATCTATCCAATCTTAAGCAGGTACTGATGTGACTGTATTTGCAGCACTCAAACCTTGATATTTGTACTATATTTGCATCTTAATTTGGGAATTATTGCAATACTTTGATATTTTCGATGCAATGTAGGATGACACAGAAAAGTGGAAAATCAGACCCAAAATAATCCAAATTGCAAGTCAAGAAGTCAAGAATGCGGAAGCACGAGAAGCAGTTGAAGAATGAAGCTCATAGAGAAGAAATTTGGCTGAAACTAACACGAAATTGGATTCAGAGCATTGACCCAGATGATCTCAAATAGTAACCTATGTCCGTTTTTGGCAAACCATATCCGTTTTTCGGGTAGAAACAATAGTCTGAGCAAACCCCAGGACTATGTCCTGTGGGACGCGTGATTTTAGCCAAATTCCATCGTTTGGAGGGTCAAACCAGTGAAAAACGCCTGAAGATGCTGCGGTCAACGAACTGGTCAAAGTCAAAGACAAGCTCAAGTGTTGACCAAGAATTGAAGCCCGTAGAGGAAGAATTTGACCAAACAGAATGCGAAAATGGACTCAGAACGCCGAATAAACTTGGAATAGCATTGGTCAACTTTTTGGTCAACGCATGAATAGTAGCGGTCAACGCGTGAATAGTGATGGTCAATGCGTGAACAGTAAAACTGCAGGCAGAATACTTGAATAGTAACAGCGTGAATAGTAGTTGCATGAATAGTAACCACGTGAATAGTAATCACGTGAATAGTACCTGCGTGAATAGTAGCCAAGTTTTCCTATAAATAGACATCAACCCTCTTCATATTTTCTCACAATTTTTGAGAGCGTTGGAATATTTTTCCAATATTTTCAATTTTGTCAAGTTAATTTTATAGTTCTTATTTAGGATTTTGCCTAAATAGCTATATACGGAGGAAGTCCTGCCTAGTGGCTCTTATTCGGGGGCATTCTGCCTGAATAGCTACTGTACAGCGGATATCCTAACGTTCATTTTTTAGCCTTTTCTCTAAAATAGCTCTTATTCGGGGGAAGTTCTGCCCGAATAGCTATAGAATTTCTGTTCAGACCTGGAGTTCAGAAATATGCGTTCGTCAATACGGGGGAGCCTTTCTTGACTCTCTTTTATTTGTATAAACTCGTATTTATTATGTCTGAGTAGAATTCTTATCTAGGGTAGAATATTGTAAATAATGGTCTTTTAATATATGGTCTCGGATTCGGATAATTTAGTTTTAATGCAATATATGACTTGTATTAATTAAGTATTGTCTTTCATACATAATGCTTTTAAGTAGATGATATGATTGCTTTATTTTCGTGTCATATATCTATGCTTTAATAGTGAATCAATAGCTTGACAACCTTAAAGATTCCAAGAGACTATAGGTAATGCTTTTAAGTAAACCATAGTTTCTAAACTAGTAAGGAGATGTTGAGTACTTTTGGTGAAATAAACCATTTATACCAGGTTGCAAGGACATATCCATACTATGGCTATACGCTCGTAGATGAAACGAAACCTACATCAGAGTTAGTAATCGGGATTTTAATAGACTAAGATAATTGACTAGGTTAATGCTTATAGCTTAACCTCTTGTATAGAATTTGAGAATCCGGATGCCGAGCCTACATTAATTGCCTTATTTACATATATGATCCCTAGATATTCTTCCGTATTTAGATATTATTTAGCTTAACTTAGGCAATTTTGTTAGTTATAGTTTAGTTTACATTCTCGCACTTTACTTCAAACCATTTGCGAACTGTTACTTAAGCACTTTAGCACTTTCACACTACTTCATTAACTTAACTAACGAGCTTCCCTGTGGATACGATTCCGCACTCTTTGCACACTACACTACAAGATCCGTGCACTTGCGGGTTATTAAAACTTGGTTATTTTGCACATATTTATAACACACACCAAGTAGCGATCAAGTTTTTGGCGCCGTTGCCGGGGAAGCACGGCCTAGTTTAGTTTTTGAATTATTTGTGAACTTGTTTTAAGTGTTTTAATTATTGTTTATATTGTTTATATTCGTTTTAAATTGTATAAATTTTATTGCTACTTGTAAAGTATATTAGAAATATATTGCATATTGTTTCATTTGGTATTAAAGTTTATAAATTTTGTATATTGTCTGTATTATATTTGCACATAAACTATTTTTATTATACTTTGTTAAAATAGATTACTCATATACTTAGCTTATTTTCTGTCTTTACTTTAAGTACTCAGTTTATTTTCTGTAGTTACTTATTTCAATTAGCTTTAGTTTATTTTGCATGCACGGGCGTCGTTCCTTAAATCCGGAACTTGCCCATTTTGATCCCGAGCCTCAGAAAACTCCGCGAAGGAGAGTCCAAGTCCCGATGGCAGAACAAGAAGGAAATATCCTGCCTCTTCCTCTAGCTCAACCTGTTAATCAACCTGTGAACCAACCGATGACTTTACGTCAACATTTTTCACCTGGTGATTTTGACCCTGAATTTGCCATAGCCCCACCGGCTCTTGGTAATATAAATTTTGAGCTCAAAACGGGGACTATTTCAATGCTTCCTTCCTTCTATGGAAAAAGCAATGAAAATCCTCACGCTCACATCGTGCAATTCATCGAAGCATGCACAACGCTTCATATTCCTAATGTGAGCCGTGAAAATATTCACCTGCGTCTGTTTCCCTTTTCATTGAAAGATAAAGCCAAACAGTGGCTAAATCATCTAGACGCAGGAGTGATCACTTCTTGGGAAGAACTTATTCGGAAATTCTTACATAGGTTCTTCCCAATGGCTAAGACTACTACTCTGCGAACAAACATCATGACATTCGCACAGTCAGACTTTGAGCCATTTCATGAATCATGGGAAAAGTTTAACGATCTTAAGAATCTGTGTCCTCATCATGGATTTGATCGTCCCGAACTCTTGCATTATTTCTTCAAAGGTCTTACCCCTCATAATAAGATGATAGTTAATGCAATGAGCAATGGGGGTTTTTATAACCTCACAGCGGATGAAGCTTGGAAAAGAATAGAAAATATTGCTGAAGACTCTCTCCAAAACACTGCTGATGACAGAGAGAGTAAGAGCACCCATAATCCCCAAAAGAGGGCATTGTTTGAAGTTAACTCTAGCTCCAATTCCTAATTGACTGACAAAGTACACGCCCTAGCACAACAATTAGAAAAATTCATCTCTCTAGGGTCTTCTTCTTCTTCAGCTCCTCAGATCACGAAAGTTTGTACCGTATGTTCTGCAGTAGATCACTCTACTCTAGACTGTCCAATCGGTTCACAATTTCCTGAATTCATGCAAGAACAAGTCTTTGCTACTCAAGTATATATACAAGGAATTACAATCCATATTCAAAAACGTATAATCCTGGCCGGCGAGACAATCCCGCATTTTTGTGGCGATAAGAGAATCATAAGACTCAATTTCCTCAACAACAATATCAGAAACAAAAAGGAAATTTTGAGCCTCGTTTCCCTCAGCAGCAATATCAGAGGCCACAAAACTCTAACCCTCCTGGTTTTTACCAAGTCCAAAAAGATCCGTTCCAAACACAATGGAACAACTTTCCTGCTCTTCCTCCTGCACAGTCATCATCTGATGACAAGTTTGATAAACTCTTACAATTAGTCCAAGTTCAACAACAGTCCATTGTTAAACTTGAAGGACAAATTGGGCAATTGGCCCAAAATATAAGCAGGAGAGATGAAGGAAAACTCCCGTCTCAAACCGTGGAAAATCCACGAGGACAATGTAGTAATGTCCAAACTGAGACCGCCCACGAATAGGCTAAGGCCGTAACTACCCTTAGGAGTGGGAAAGTGATAGACAAGGGGGTTAGCAAAAACGATAGGGATGTTCCTGAGGAGACAGAGGAACCTGCGATTGAGGTTTTAAGCAACGATTTAGATGACTCCCGTAGGAATGAAAATCCAACGGTAGAGCCTTTAGTTGAACCTTCATCCAAAGTACCTTTCCCAACAGCTCTGTCTCGTCCGAAGCCGAGTGTTGATCCTACACAACTCAAGGTCTTAGAGCATCTGAAAGATATTAAGATCAATCTGCCTTTAGTAGAGGTAATCCAACAAATCCCTGCCTATGCCAAATTTTTGAAGGATTTGTGTGTGAAAAAAAGACGGACCAACTCCATTCCTAAGACAGTCCGTCTTACTGAAAAGGTTAGTAGCATCTGCACTAGAGGGTTGCCTCAGAAATGCAGTGACCCAGGAGCTTTCACTATTCCATGTTTCATTCAGGACCAACGTATAGAAAACGCCTTGCTTGATTTAGGGTCTAGTGTTAACCTTATTCCTCACACAGTTTACCAAAGGCTAGGCCTTGGAGAGTTGACCCCAACAAATGTAACCCTCCAGTTGGCAGATAGATTTGAGAGGAAACCTCGAGGTATTGTAGAGGATGTCCTAGTCAGAGTAGGAGAATTTTTGTTCCCAGTTGACTTTATTGTGTTAGACATGGACTTAGGTCATAATAACAAGAATATTACTCTCGTTCTACTAAGCAGACCATTTCTAGCAACAGCTGATGCTGTTATCTATTGTAGAACGGGTATGATTGAACTGACTTTTGGGAACATGAGAACAAAATTGAGGGTTGCTAATGCAGCCAATAAGATGAACAAGGATGAGGAGGAAGAATGCTTTCATTTGGAAACCATTGGTTCTTGTATAGATGAATATGCCCACGCACTTTTGACCCCTAATGAGGAAATAGCAGAGCTTGAACGACTCTTGTATGATTGCGATATTTCACCAGAAATGGTCGCCTCCACATCGCTTGTGAATGATTCGGGAGAGACTGATCCAATAACAAACCCTCTCTCTACAGCTTCTGATAGTCCAACAATTGAGTCTCCACCAGCTTTGGAACTCAAAACATTGCCCAAGCACCTTAAGTATGCCTACTTAGGCCCTAATGAGACCCTTCCAGTCATCATTGCTTCGGATTTAACCATCGAGCAAGAAGGTAAACTCTTAGAAGTCCTAGGTACTCATAAGAAGGCGATAGGATGGACAATCGCTGATTTAAGAGGAATTGATCCCTCTGTGTGCATGCATAAGATTCACCTCGAAGAAGGAGTTACTCCTTCTCGAGAATTTCAAAGGAGACTGAACCCAAAAATTGGTGATGTTGTCCATAAAGAGATAATCAAGTTACTTGATGCTGGTATGATCTACCCAATCTCTTATAGCCCTTGGGCAAGTCCGGTACAAGTTATACGAAAGAAATCTGGGATTACTGTGATCTCGAATGATAAAGGCGAGCTCATTCCTACACGCACTACCACTGGGTGGCGTGTATGCATTGATTACAGAAAGCTCAACTCCAAGACAAGGAAAGACCACTTTCCTTTACCCTTCCTTGATCAAATCCTGGATAGAGTAGCTGGACGGGGGTACTATTGTTTCTTAGATGGATACTCTGGTTACAATCAAATTCCTATGTTTCCAAGAGATCAGGAGAAGACCACTTTCACTTGTCCTTACGGAACATTCGCTTACCGCCGTATGCCTTTTGGGTTATGTAATGCACCAGCCACATTTCAACGGTGTATGATGGCCATATTTTCTGATATGATTGAGAAATTCCTAGAAGTCTTTATGGATGACTTCTCAGTTTTTGGAGCAGACTTTAATGAGTGTCTTAATCACCTTTCTTTGGTCTTAGATCGATGTGTACAAATGAATCTGGTCTTAAGTTGGGAAAAGAGCCATTTCATGGTTCAACAAGGGATAGTTCTTGGTCATGTAGTTTCTAGAGATGGGATCCATGTTGATCCAGCTAAAGTGGAGATAATAGAAAAGCTCCCTATTCCCAAAACTGTGAGGGATGTTAGATCTTTCTTAGGACACGCTGGTTTTTACAGGCGTTTCATCAAAGACTTTAGTCAAATTGCCAGACCTCTTACAAGGCTCTTAGTACATGATGCTCCATTTAAAGTTGATGATGAATGCATTAAAGCCTTTGAGAAGCTTAAGTTTTTGCTATCATCTGCACCTATCATTCAAACTCCTGACTACAATCTGTCATTTGAAATCATGTGTGATGCCTCCGACTATGCTGTTGGAGCAGTTCTAGGACAACGTAGAGGCAAGTTGCCATATGTAATCTACTATGCTAGCAAAACTTTGGATGATACACAAAAGAACTACACAACAACTGAGAAAGAATTGTTAGCAGTGGTTTTTGCACTTGACAAGTTTAGGACTTATGTCTTGGGATCAAAAGTGGTTGTTTTTACTGATCATGATGCCTTGAAATATTTGCTCACCAAGAAGGATTCAAAACCTCGCTTAATCCATTGGATACTCCTACTTCAGGAGTTTAACATTGAAATCAAAGATAAACGAGGTAGTGAAAATTCTGTGGCTGATCATCTTTCACGGCTTATGTCTCAATCACCAATAAATCCTCTTCCATTTCGAGATGTGTTTCCTGATGAACAACTATTTTCCATCTCTCAACGAACTCCATGGTATGCCAACATTGTCAATTTTTTAGCAGCTAAGCAACTACCTCCACATTGGGAAAAAAGAGAGAAAGATCGATTCATGGCCCAAGTAAGGTATTTCTTTTGGGAAGACCCTTACCTTTTCAAGATATGTGCTGATCAAGTAATCAGACGATGTATACCCGAAGACGAATTCGCGAGTATACTCCAATTTTGCCACTCTGAAGCATGTGGTGGCCATTTTGGAGGAAAGAGGACAGCTGCCAAAGTCCTTCAAAGTGGGTTCTTCTGGCCCACTCTTTTCAAAGATGCCCAGCAAGTTTGTAAAAATTGCCCCCAATGTCAACAAGCTGGCTCTATCTCAAGAAGGGACATGATGCCCCTTACGCCCATTCTCATATGCGAAATATTTGATGTATGGGGTATAGACTACATGGGTCCTTTTCCTCCTTCCTCAGGTTATACTTATATTCTTGTTGGTGTGGACTATGTGTCCAAGTGGGTAGAGGCAGTAGCAACCCGAACCAATGACCACAAAGTCGTGGTCAAGTTCATTAAAGAGAACATCTTTTCTCGATTCGGGGTGCCACGTGTACTTATAAGTGACGGAGGACAGCATTTTCGTCACAGGACACTAGAAGCCCTTCTAAGAAAATACTCAGTCCACCACAAGATAGCAACGCCTTACCACCCACAAACAAGTGGTCAAGTAGAGGTGTCGAATAGAGAAATCAAGTCAATTCTTCAGAAAACGGTTAGGCCCGATCGCAAAGATTGGTCAATTCGTCTGCATGATGCATTATGGGCCTACCGTACTGCTTTCAAAACTCCCATCGGCATGTCCCCGTATAGATTGGTATACGGTAAAGCTTGCCACCTCCCTATTGAACTAGAGCATAAAGCCTATTGGGCTATTAAGGCCCTGAACTTTGACATGCAACAGGCGGGTGAAGGTAGGAAGTTGGCGTTGAGTGAATTGGAAGAGCTTCGCTTCGAAGCTTATGAGAATGCCAAACTTTACAAAGAGAAAATGAAGAAGATTCATGATAGATCTATTCTAAGAAAGACTTTTTCTCCTTCTGATAAAGTGTGGCTGTTTAATTCTAGGTTGAAGTTCTTCCCAGGCAAATTGAGAACAAAGTGGGATGGTCCTTATGAAGTGCTTAAAGTATATCCATCTGGAGTTATCTTGATTAAACATCCCATAGATGGGCGTATTCTCACAGTCAATGGGCAACGATTGAAACATGCTTTCGATCCTAAGGTGGTCCCTCATGAAGTTGAATCTGTTGAACTTCTGGACCCTGTATACCTTCCATAAAACAGAATCTGCCTAGCTGATGGCATTAAACTCAGTACAACCGTCTGGCTGAAGACGTTAAACTTAGCGCTACTAGGAGGCAACCTAGTACTCTTTTGTGTAAATATTTGTTTAATTTATGTCGTTTACATGTACTCTTTGAATCTTTCTCCAGCTTTAGGTAGTTTGGGTTTTAAGCCCTGAGGAACATTCATAGAGGTACCAGTGTTGTTTTACTAGTTGTCACTGTACGTTTCTGTGTGCGGTTGGCTTAATTGTGCAACTATATCTTATAGTGTGAGCTACTCCACTAGCTTTATGTAGTTTGGGTCTATTGGGTATTACTTGATAAGGTAGTTAGGAGTGTGAGCATACACCTAACGTAACGTCTGTAACGTAAAACCCCCATTGTTCTATCCTTGACCCTATGGAATTGACTTTGGCCTTAAGTGTGCCGAATGAAAGCACTAGATGTCGTGAGTTTAGGAACCTCTGGAAGAACTAGTCTGTTCAGTAGTATCAAACTCTAGAACCCCACAAAATAGTCTAAATGGTCTGGGTAATTTATTTATTTGCTTTATGTATTAGTTATTTTCCGTGACCATATTTCTTTTTGGTTTTTCCCCTATATATTTGTTTTGTCTATTTAGTATAGCTAACTATTTTTGTTGTGTTGATGATAATCTGTAAAATGCTTTTTCCACTAATCTTTAATTGCAGAATGATACATCTTTTGATAAAAGTTAGTAGAGAAGCTTTGACATCAACATAGAAATGCTTCACATCAGGTGATATCTTTCCTTACTACATTTCCCTTTATACCTGATCAACCTGCGTTGTAGAGTAAGAAAACCATAGGTTTGGGGATGTAGCATTTGTCATTATGTTATTACTTGCATATTACACTCTCACTCTTTTACATTGCTATTTGCTCGAGGACAAGCAAAGTTTTGGGTGTGGGGGTGCGTACATTTCATGAAAAACTTTTTCAAAATATGCAAGAAATACACCATTTTTGTTTATGAGAAAAGTAGTCTGCTACCTTACCTATTTAAAAACGATGATTTAGATGATTTGAGAACCTGTTTTGTTAGCTATGTATTGTGAAAAACTTTGAGGGAACTCTGTAAGAAAAACTTTGGAATATTGTATTTATGAGTAAACCTAGCTGTTCTTCTGTTCTTCAATTGATAGGTATGTGATTATGAAAGGACTGAGATAGGATTACCGTTTGTTATGAGAACTCCTTGTGATTGAAACCTGAACCCTTATGCCATGTCTGTACAGTATGTTATGTTACTCTGTCTGTATGTACACTCTGAAAAAAAAAAAAAAAACAAAAAAAACAATGAAAAAAAAAAAAAAACAAAAAAAACAATGAAAAAAAAAACAAAAAAAAAAAAAACAAAAAAAGAAAAAACAAAAAAGAGTTGTACATACCTTTACTGTTGAATAAATTTTTGGTGTAAATATGTTGTAAATCTCTAAGCACCACTATCCTAGACATTGTAATTTGGGATATGTGCTATAGTATAAAGTTTCGAGCCTGGATATCTCGGGTGATTAAGGCACGTAGGGGTCCCTTTGAAACCTGGCAACCTCTGTCATAATGGCGGGGGATTGTTGGCCTTAAAGCCCGCTACATGGGATATACAGAAAGCAAAGGAACCTGAACACTATATAGAGGCATTATTAGTTGTACTTTTATATTTCTGGCAAATGTTAAAGGGTTAAGGCATGATCAAGAGTTTGATTACAAATGTAGGTAAGAATATCAAGGTCCAATATGTTTGCATAACTTGAAAGTTGGGAATTGAACGAACTTAATTTGCTTAGTTTACTTCTAAATATATACTCCGAAGCAATCAATAGTCGATTTCCAATAAGAGTACCTATTTGTGAAAACTATGTACAAAGTTCTCTTATCATGTTTGTCATTAATTGCTGAATATGTTTAAGATAGTAGATTGCATTTCTCATGTTTCAGATTTGGAAAGTGTTTGACAAAAAGATAGGATAGATTACTTCATCTGTTTTTGACTTCTAAAATTACTGCAAAATCTATTTCCACATCTATTTTAAAGATAGTCTTGCTTGAGGGCAAGCAAGGTTTAGGTTTGGGGATGTTGATGTGACTGTATTTGCAGCACTCAAACCTTGATATTTGTACTATATTTGCATCTTAATTTGGGAATTATTACAATACTTTGATATTTTCGATGCAATATAGGATGACACAGAAAAGTGGAAAATCATATCCAAAATAATCCAAATTGCAAGTCAAGAAGTCAAGAATGCGGAAGCACGAGAAGCAGTTGAAGAATGAAGCTTATAGAGAAGAAATTTGGCTGAAACTAACACGAAATTGGATTCAGAGCATTGACCCAGATGATCTCAAATAGTAACCCATGTCCGTTTTTGGCAAACCATATCCGTTTTTCTGGTAGAAACAACAGTCTGAGCAAAACACAGGACTTTGTCCTGTGGGTGGCGTGATTTTAGCCAAATTCCATCGTTTGGAGGGTCAAAACAGTGAAAAACGCCTGAAGATGCTGCGGTCAACGAACTGGTCAAAGTCAAAGACAAGCTCAAGTGTTGACCAAGAATTAAAGCCTGTAGAGGAAGAATTTGACCAAACAGAATGCGGAAACGGACTCAGAACGCTGAATAAACTTGGAATAGCATTGGTCAACTTTTTGGTCAACTCGTGAATAGTGATGGTCAATGCGTGAACAGTAAAACTGTGTGTAGAATATGTGAATAGTAACAGTGTGAACAGTAGTCACGTGAATAGTAACTACGTGAATAGTAGCAACGTGAATACTACCTGCGTGAATAGTAGCCAAGTTTTCCTATAAATAGACATCATCCCTCTTCATATTTTCTCACAATTTTTGAGAGCTTGGGAATATTTTTCCAATATTTTCAATTTTTGTCAAATTAATTTTATAGTTCTTATTTAGGATTTTGCCTAAATAGCTATATACGGAGGAAGTCCTGCCTAGTGGCTCTTATTCAGGGACATTCTGCCTGAATAGCTACTGTACAGCGGACATCCTAACGTTCATTTTTGAGCCTTTGCTCAAAAATAGCTCTTATTCGGGGGGAAGCTCTGCCCGAATAGCTATAGAATTTCTGTTCAGACCTGGAGTTCAGAAATACGCGTTCGTCAATACGGGGGAGCCTTTCTTGACTCTCTTTTATTTGTATAAACTCGTATTTATTATGTCTGAGTAGAATTCTTATCTAGGGTAGGATATTGTAAATAATGGTCTTTTAATATATGGTCTCGGATTCGGATAATTTAGTTTTAATGCAATATATGACTTGTATTAATTAAGTATTGTCTTTCATACATAATGCTTTTTAGTAGATGATATGATTGCTTTATTTTCGTGTCATATATCCATGTTTTAATAGTGAATCAATAGCTTGACAACCTTAAAGATTCCAAGAAATTATAGGTAATGCTTTTAAGTAGACCATAGTTTCTAGACTAGTAAGGAGATGTTGATTACTTATGCTGAAACAGACCTTTTACACCAGGTTGCAAGGACATATCCATACTATGGCTATACGCTCGTAGATGAAACGAAACCTACATCAGAGTTAGTAATCGGGATTTTAATAGACTAAGATAATTGACTAGGTTAATGCTTATAGCTTAACCTCTTGTATAGAATTTGAGAATCCGGATACCGAGCCCTACATTAATTGCCTTATTTACATATCTGATCCCTATATATTCTTCCGTATTTAGCTTAACTTAGGCAATTTAGTTAGTTATAGTTTAGTTTACATTCTCGCACGTTACTTCAAACTCTTTGCGAACTGTCACTTAAGCGCTTTAACACTTTCACACTACTTCACTAACTAACTAAGGAGCTTCCCTGTGGATACGATTCCGCACTCTTTGCACACTACACTACAAGATCCGTGCACTTGCGGGCTATTAAAACTTGGTTATTTTGCACATATTTATAACACACACCAAGTAGCGATCAGGTACTCATTGTTAAGCTAAGATCAACAGGTACTTTTGTAACAAGGATTAACAAACAAACGAGACATAGTATCATGCTAGGTTGTCAATCAAACAAGACTTCGATTGGTGATAAATAGTAATCTTAGCTAGAAATGAAATTGAGATTGGAAATTTTGAGGCCTTTAGAAAACTAGGTGAAACTAAAGAGCCCAATTACAACCGTTATACTGCCGATTTTTCAGAGAATTTGTGGAGTTTAGGTTAAATATTAAGTGTTAAACCTTCATGAATGATTAGGTACATGAAATGACTTGAATGTTTAGATCACACCCTAGTCTAACCTCTATAGGTCGGGTTGGGGCGTGACACCTCACATATTTAATAGTATCAGAGCTTAGATTGCTTAAGCCGGGTTTAACGCTCGGACTATGGGTAGAAGCCCTAAGGTTATTAGGATGACTTGTTTATGTGTTATTGTGTGATAATGTTAATTGTGCCTTCAATGTTCTATGTGCTTATGTGATTAACATGTCTTAATTGTTTCTAGAATTGTGTGTCTATATAAAATTATATGTTGCATATCTTATGCATTAAATTCTTGTTTGTCGTATTCCAATAAAATTGTGCATCGTAATCTGTTCCTATAGATGGTTGGCCCTAGTACCCGCACTACTAATAGGAGCGGTGAGCTCCAAGAGACCGGAGATGCTTATCAAACTAATCCCGGCATGGCTATGTTATATATGATGGCGAATACCATGGATCGCGTGTCGCGAGTGATGGAATGTCAAGATGCACGTGAAGCAAACAACAACAACAGGAATGATGGTAACCATGAGAGACATAGCAGAATGCGGGAGTTTCTTGACTTTCGCCCGTCCAAATTCAACGAGGAAGCTGATGATGAGAAGGCAGAGGCTTGGCTATCTGAGATTGAGAGGATTTTTAGGCCACTTGACTATACTGATGAAGAAAAGGTGGAATTCGTTGTGTTTCTGTTGCACGGGGATGCTGAGCATTGGCGGCACACTGTGGAGGCACTTTGGGAAACTGATCAGACACCTCGCTTATGGGGTAATTTCGTTAAGGCATTCAAGGAGAAATATGTACCTGCAGTTTCCAGGCAGTGGCAGATTGAGGAATTCATGCACTTGAACCAGGGTAACATGACGGTGGCCCAGTACAAGGCTCGTTTTGACCGACTGTCCCGCTATGCTCAATACATAGTCAATACCTCTGAGGCGAAGATGTGGAAATTTACGAATAGGTTGAGGCCAAAAATTCAGGACCAGTTGGCTTCGCATGACTTCGATACCTATTCTGCTCTTCTTGCTGCTGTTTCCCGAGTTGAGAAGAGGAAACTTGATAGAGCCGGTTCGAGTCAGCCGAACAAGAAACTATACCAGCCTCCAGGTCAACAGAGGAAATTCCAGAGCCAGAGTCGTAGTCAGGGCCAGAGCCAGAACAGACTAGTTAATAACCGTGGCCCGACTAGAGCACCATCAGCCTCTTCTACTCGTGGATCCATAGGTAGTTCACCTGCTACTCAGTCTATCAACTGTGACAAGAAGGGGCATACTGAGGCCCAGTGCTGGAAGAAGTCAGGACGATGTGTGTGGTGTGGCAGTGATCAGCATCAGATCAAGGATTGCCCTAAATGGCAAGGAGAACAAAATCAAGATAAACTAGCTAGTAGAGGCAAGGCTCCAGGTCCTAGAGGTCAGGCTCGAGCTTATGCTATTGAGTGCGAAGAGCTTCCAGAGGAGACCGCTATTGTTGAAGGTACATTCTTGATACTGAATCAACCTGTTAGGGTGCTAGTTGATCTAGGTGCTACTCATTCATTTATTACTCCCTCATGTGTGCAACGTGTGAAACTAAAAGCTATATGTTTGCCTTATGAAGTAGAAGTTGGTACTCCGATGGGTTCTAAACTTGTTACTAGCTCAACTTGTAAAGCATGTAAAATCCAAATTAAAGATAGGGAATTCTCGGCCAATCTTATTGTATTACCTTTTTGAGACAATGAAGTCATCTTAGGGATAGACTGGTTGGCAAAACATCATGCCCAACTAGATTGCCGGACGAAGATTGTAATATTCCGGGTACCTGGTCAACCAATATTGGAAGTCTTGGGTCGAAGAGACTTCACCGGAAGTTCCATCATTTCATCTATGAAAGCAGTGAAGTCCTTGAGAAAAAGTTGTAGTGGATACTTAGCTTACCTCATCAACAAGCCATCTGACAAAGCTAAGTTGGAGGAGATGCCAGTGATTAAAGATTATGCGGATGTGTTTCCAGAAGAATTGCCCAGTTTACCCCCAAATCGGGAGATCGAGTTCATTATAGAATTACTGCCTGGCACCTAGTCGATATCTAAAGCTCCCTATCGTATGGCACTAGCCGAGCTACAAGAATTGAAGGACCAATTGCAAGGATTGTTGAAGAAGGGGTTTGTTCAATCAAGTTCTTCTCTGTGGGGTGCACCAGTCCTATTTGTAAAGAATAATACCGAGGATTGAACCAAGTGACTGTCAAGAATAAATATCCACTTCCACTGATCGACGAGTTGTTTGATCAACTTCAGGGAGCCAAAGTGTATTTGAAGCTCGACTTGAGGCAAGGGTACTATCAGTTGCCGATCAAAAAGGAGGATGTGCCTAAAACGGCTTTCAGGACGAGATATGGGCTTTATGAATATGTGGTGATACCATTTGGACTAACTAATGCCCTTGTAGCTTTTATGGACTTGATGCATAGGGTGTTTCAACCCTACTTGGACCAATTTGTGGTGATCTTTATTGATGATATTTTGGTATACTCGAAATCTGAGACTGAGCATGAACAACATCTGTGATTGGTACTGCAGAAACTTCAAGAGCATCAATTGTATGCGAAGTTTAGCAAATGCGAATTTTGGTTGCAGCAGATTGCATTTCTGGGGCACATCATATCCCAAGAGGGAATAGCAGTGGATCCAGCGAAGATAGAAGCGGTGATGTCTTGGAAGAAGCCGAAAAACGTTATGGAGGTTCGGAGTTCTCTTGGCCTAGCCGGCTATTATCGGAGGTTCGTGAAGGATTTCTCAAAAATCGCAGGACCACTTACAAAGCTCACTCAAAAGAAAACAAAGTTCGTGTGGGATGACAAGCGTGAGAACAACTTCCAAGAATTGAAGAAAAGATTGACTACCGCACCCGTTCTTGCATTGCCTGAAGGGAGTCAAGGTTTTGTAATCTATAGCGATGCTTCGAAGGAAGGAATGGGTTGTGTGTTGATGCAAAATGGTAGAGTGATTGCGTATGCTTCTAGGAAACCAAAGCCGTATGAATTGAATTACCCGACGCATGATTTGGAGTTAGCGGCTATCGTGCTTGCACTCAAGAAATGGAGGCACTATCTGTGGGGTAACAAATTCAGGTGTTTACTAATCACAAGAGCTTGAAATATGTGTTCTCACAAAAAGAGTTGAAAATGAGGCAAAGACAGTGGATGGAGCTTTTGGATGACTATAACTGCACAATCAATTATGTGCCCGGTAAAGCAAATGTAGTTGCAGATGCCTTAAGTCGGAAAGCGAGCATGACAAAACTGGAAGTCAAGGTGCAAGAGTTGTTGGAGGAAGCATTCTTGTGGAAACCATAATTGACTCAGAAAGGGTTACTTTTTGCCACTACACAAGTTCAATCGACCTTGTTGTCTGAATTACGAGAGGCTCAACAGAAAGACCAACAATTTCAGAAGATTAAAGAAAGCAACACATATTTCAAGTTTCATGATGATGGTATTTGGAGGTTTAGGAATCAGATTTGTGTTCCTAATGAGCCAGAGCTGAAAAAGAAGATTCTTGAAGAAGCCCATAATTCAAGATACACTATTCACCTCGGCGGAACAAAGATGTACCGGGATTTGAAGCAACACTATTGGTGGAATAACATGAAGAGAGAGATTGCGGAGTTTGTGGCACGGTGTTTGACTTGCCAGAGAGTCAAAGCGGAACATCAACGACCAGCAAGTTTACTTCAGCCGTTGGAAATCCCTCAATGGAAATGGGAACATATAACTATGGACTTTGTTATGGACCTGCCTAGGTCACAAAAGGGTCATGATGCCATTTGGGTCATAGTGGATAGATTGACTAAGTCAGCGCACTTCTTACCGATGAACAAGGAGGATAGTCCTGAGAAATTAGGAGATATGTATGTGACGGATATTGTAAGATTGCACGGGATGCCTGTGAGTATTGTATCAGATAGGGATCCTCGTTTTACTTCCCGATTTTGGAGGATATTGCAAGAAGCTTTGGGAATGAAGTTGAGTTTCAGCACGGCTTATCACCCTCAGACTGATGGACAATCTGAGAGAACTATTCAGATTCTGGAGGATATGCTGAGGGCGTGTGTTTAGACTTCGGAAAAGGTTGGGAGAAATATCTGTCTCTAGCAGAGTTCTCTTACAATAACAGTTATCAGGCCACTATCGGGATGGCCCCATTTGAGGCATTGTATGGACGTAAGTGTCGATCCTCAATTTATTGGGATGAAGTAGGTGAGATGAAGACTTTTGACCCAACCCTTCTACCTGAACTTATGAAGACTGTTGATAATGTCCACCTCATCTGGAAATGGATGCTTACCGCCCAAAGCAGGCAGAAAAGTTACGCAGACCGACGGAGATGGAGCCTAGAGTTTGAGGTCGGCGACATTGACCTAGGTTTAGGAGTCGTGTTTCGTTTTGTGTGCCTTGCATTGAATTACGTGCATTCATTTAGGGTTGCGTGCATTTACTTGGAAAACGTGCATTCGTCTTCTAGTTCGTGCCTTACCTCGTAGTACGTGCCCTAAACCTAGAAAAGTGTGCCCTCATGCTAATCAAGAAAGCATCTTACACGAAGCACTAGATCATTAATTAATCCTACAAACTCCACTAACTAATATTAAATTGCTAATTTAACCCATTAGAAGACGAAATTGCACCAAAAGCTAGACATTCTTTATTCTTTATTCCTTATTCTTTTGCACTTCCCAAACACACAATATTAAATTGCTCAACCAAGACAAAAATTCAGATTCTTGCACAAGCTTGGCCGACCACTATTGCATATTGAACTAGCTTTGCATTTCA
The DNA here is from genome assembly GCA_037974665.1 of Ehretia macrophylla. NCBI lineage: Eukaryota > Viridiplantae > Streptophyta > Magnoliopsida > Boraginales > Ehretiaceae > Ehretia > Ehretia macrophylla. The sequence goes on from CM075781.1 coordinate 30,476,974, forward strand.
AAATTTGTACCTAAACATTCTATGATAAGTTATGACACAAAGCATTAAAAAAATGACTCAAACTCTACCCAAAGCTCCACCAATCTTGACACACACTCCATGCCCATGCTAGGTGATTCAAACATGCTCCTTGAAGACACAAAAATATGAATTTGCAAGCCCTAGGCTGACATATGCATCAATTCCTTCAAGCCTTTCATTTTTCGTTCATTCTTTCTCTCTTTCTCTCATTCTTCTCTCTCTCTCGGCCCTAGCTGAAACTCTACTCTCCATAGCTTAAGTTCATCACTCAATGGTTCATCAAGACATGCAAGCTACTAGGAACTCGACCAAGCAAAGCTAGAATGCAAAAGACACACATGCAAGCTCATTGAACCATCATTTCGGCTTAGGTGAGTTTGTTAGCTTCCATTTCATTTTCGTTTTGTTCTAGCCACTTGCACATACTAAGAACATGGTTACTAAGCTAGGAAATTAGAGAAAATCAAGTGGTCTCTCGGCTAAGAAAGGAAAAAGGGTCGACATTGTGCTTCATCAAGAGTTGTGCATCTTCTTTGTTGTCTTGCTAAGGTGAGGGCTAAAACTTCTTTGTAAAGCTTTTAAAAACCACATATATGCCTTTGAATGTCTATTTTTACCTCTGTACTTGTGATATATGTGTGTACATGAGCTTTTGGAAGTATGCATGACAAGATATTTGGCTAGAATGTGATGATAAATGAAATCGCGTATGGGACAGTCTTCTGTCTTGTTGGTACGAGGTGATTTTGACCAGGTAAATGATGTTGAAAATGCGTGAAAATTGGTAGGTGACTAGTTTTACCAGTTTTGAGAATTTTTTGTAGAAATAGGAAAAGGCTAATTTTGACTCTACGGTTCTCAAATGGCAAAATATCAAAATGCATCCAAATCTGGAAAATATGGGAAAATGAAGCAGGTTTTGGCAGATTCACTGTCCTTGTAGAACGATCCAGTTTTGACTTAGTAAATGATATCCAAAATGTATGAAATTTTGTGTACTGATATCTTTTTAAGTTGTGGATATTTTTTTTAGAAATAGACTAAGGCTAAATCTGACCCTAAGGTCCTCAAAAACGACAAGTATTGAAATGTGTGCAAATCTGGACAGTTTTGCGTAGTCTCACTGTTTTGGCTATAACTCTTGAACCCGAACTCCAAATGATGCGAGGTTTATTTCTGAATTTAGTTCGCTCCTTAAGCTTTAATTTGACAGTTTTTTCACTGGAATTGGAGATTGTTTGCTTGTCTCAATGATTGTGAGAAAACAGACCTTTGCAGTGAGGTTTCTATCTAGTGATATGCTTAGAAAAATTATTGTAACTTCTCTTGTTGTATTAATTGCTTGGGATTGTGGCACTTGATGTTGTGTGGACTGTTTTGAATGTTTGAGGGTGTTGAATTAATCGATGCATGGCTTGAGTTTGATTACGTGACAACTTAGGGCTTAATCGCACGAGTGAGCATGAATTGAAAACCTAATGACTAGGTAAACTCACTAAGTGTTGATCCTATGAATATCGTGTTTAATTATGTAATTAGTAGGCTGCCCGTAGTTGCCCTTATAGCCCTAAATATGATTCCGATGATTACATGTTGACAAGTAGGCCTTTCGTGCACCCGGTCCCACGTAGATGTCGTTCCATGTTGAATAATCTTATTATTTAATTACGTGAACTTCGAAATGAGTTATATGACTTGATTTACATGCGTTACATGGCTGCCCGTTTAATATTCATATAACTCCATGTGCTTTTCAAGTGAAATTACTTGTCATATCGTGCCTCGCGTGTTTACTTGTCAATATGCAATCTTATGACTGCTCGGAGGCAACCTACTTTGTTGTCCTCCTAATGTGATATATTAAATGTCATAAATGTGCATTGCATACAAGGTTGCAACCTTTCATTCTGGCGTGGTAGCGTTCACGCACACTGGGCGGCATCGGGCTGGCCGGTGCAACCGTGACTACCATTATCCAATTCCCTCTCTCGCTTGGGGGCTAGACCTCCTCGGAGAGTTGGGTTGTAGGATTTTGGGGTGCATCCGGAGTACACCCATTTGGCGTGATAAGGGGAAGATTTGAAGTCGGCCGCAACAACTGATACTAGAAATGAACTGAGAGCAAAAGCTCACCGTATCCTTTTCACTATGTGTATAAGTACTTTCGCTTGGTTCCTAGAGGACCTCGGGGAGGAAAGATGAGTAATTGTGTTCTATTACTTTTACATTACATTATGAACTTACTTGTGAGATATATGATGCTTGCAAAGGGTTTTCATAAGTTGAACCAGAAAATGAGTTTCAAAACTTATTTCTCGTTCCCCCTCGCTGAGTTCATAAGGACTCACCCTCTTTTATCATCTCAGGTGAAGAAGACCAGGAAAAGGTACCCGAGGACAACGTGCGTATTGATGATTCCTTGGAATGATTGCTTGCCCTACGTGCCTTACGTGACTATGGACATTTTATGAACGATATGTTGCTTGAAGACTATTTCATATGTTGCTTGTTATTGTATTATAAATGACCCCCGTTGTAATTTGGGGTCTAATTTTGGCTTGTACTGATCATAACTAGATAGTCACTACCATGGTCATTTTTGCTATCGCTATTGACTAGTATCTATCATAGGATTATGAAGTATCAGGTAAGGATTAAGTAAAATGAATTTATCCAATCTTAAGCAGGTACTCATTGTTAAGCTAAGATCAACATGTACTTTTGTAACAAGGATTAATAAACAAACGAGACATAGTATCATGCTATGTTGTCAATCGAACGAGACTTCGAGATAACTAGTAGGCGTTTCGATTGGTGATAAATAATAATCTTAGCTAGAAATAAAATTGAGATTGGAAATTTTGAGGCCTTTAGAAAACTAGGTCAAACTAAAGAGCCCAATTACAACCGTTATGCTGCATGTTTTTCGGAGAATTTGTGGAGTTTAGGTTAAATGTTAAGTGTTAAACCTTCATGAATGATTAGGTACGTGAAATGACTTGAATGTTTAGATCACACCCTAGTCTAGCCTCTATAGGTTGGGTTGGGGCGTGACAACGTGTAGGCGCGGGAGTGTTGGTTCGGGGCGTTACGTGATTAGTCTGTTCACATGTTATTTCATCAAAGGTGCTCATAACAGACTGAATGTGTTGATCTAAAGATTGAAGCATGTGAGCATTGGATTGGGCAAGATGAAAAAGTTGGTCATACTTGTCATTAGTCATGGATTCGGGAGAAACTGAGTCAATCCAATCATCATGTTGATCATTTTGTTTGAAAAGATTAAGGATAGGGTCAATAGAAGATTCAGATTGAAAAGATGCAGGGTCTTGACTTTCAAAGCTTTGAGAAAAATTTTCTTGACTCCAAGGTGATGGCTGGTTTTGCCAACCTGGAATGTGTGCCTCAAACATGTTATCTACCTCATTCCTAGTGTTGCATTCTCTACCCACATTATCTCCACTAAACACTTCCATTTCCTCAACAACCTGGTTTTGGATAGGTTCATGATGAACGAAACTATATTGGTTTGGTGAACTCAGAACAGGTTGAATAGAATGCTCGTCTTTTTCCCACCCATTTATGCTCTCGGCTAATTGACCAATTTGGTCTTGTAGCCTATCTATGGATTGGTGGTTAGAATCGGCGAGTTGGACAAGTTGGCCGAACTTGTTGTCCAAGTTTGGTTCAGGAGAAGAAAATTCAACCGAGTTGGGATAGCAAAAGTTTTGTTTAAAAGAATTACTTTGAAAGCTTTCGCAAAACTCGGAAGAATTAGGGTTTTGAAATGTAAAATTTTCAAAATCTTGAGGCAGAAAAGATGCATTATTTTGATCCCAAAAGAAATTTTGTTGATTCTGCCACTCCGAGTTATATGCATTATAGTACAAATTTTGGTTTGAATAATAACCTTGAGTAGTAAAATCATGACTATGTAAAAACTGGGGATTTTGGCGACAATTTACAAAAGTATGCCCAAATTGAAAACAAACTTCACATTTATTTGGAATAAGGGGTTGGGTTGTTTCATTAAAAGCCCATTGATCGGATGAACCATTAAAATGAGTCATATTCCAATCAATCAAAATTCCCAAACAATTTTTTTTTATTTAAAAAAATTAATTTTTTTTTAATAATAATTTTTAAAATTTTGTTAATTTTTTTTCAATTTTTTTTTTTAAAAAATAAAGCGGATAAAATAAATACTCAAACAAGTTCACAAATACTTTTATCAAAAACTAAACTATACCGTGCTTCCCCGGCAACGGCGCCAAAAACTTGATGCAATCAGGTTGTGCGTTAAAATATGTGCAAAATAACCAAGTTTTAATAACCCGCAAGTGCACGGATCTTCGTAGTATAGTGTGCTATGAGTGCGGAATCGTACCACATGGAAGCTCGTTAGTTAAGTTAGTGAAGTAGTGTGAAAATGTTAAAGTGCTTAAGTGACAGTTCGCAAAGAGTTTAAAGTAACGTGCGAGAATGTAAACTAAACTATAACTAACAAAATTGCCTAAGTTAAGCTAAATAATAGCTAAATACATAAGAATATCTAGGGATCAAATACGTAAATAAGGCAATTGATGTAGGCTTGGCATCCGGATTCTCGAATTCTATACAAGAGGTTAAGTTACAAGCATTAACCTAGTCAATTATTTTAGTTTATTAAAATCCCGATTACTAACTCTGATATAGGTGTCGTTCCATCTACGAGCGTATAGCCATAGTATGGATTTGTCCTTACAACCTGGTATAAAAGGTTTGTTTCAACATAAGTAATCAATATCTCCTTACTAGTCTAGAAACTATGGTCTACTTAAAAACATTACCTATAATCTCTTGGAATCTTTAAGGTTGTCAAGCTATTGATTCACTATTAAAGCATGGATATATGATACGAAAATAAAGCAATCATATCATCTACTTAAAAGCATTATGTATGAAAGACAATACTTAATTAATACATGCCATATATTGTATTAAAATTAAATTATCCGAATCCGAGACCATATATTAAAAGACCATTATTTACAATATCATACCCTATATAAGAATTCTACTCATACATAATAAATACGAGTTTATACAAATAAAAGAGAGCTACGAAAGCCTCCCCCATATTGACGAACCTGTATTCCCGAACTCAAAGTCTAAACAAAACTTCTATAGCTCTTTCGGCAGGGCTTCCCCCCGAATAAGAGCTATTTTTGAGCAAAGGCTAAAAAATGAACGTTAAGATATCCGCTGTACAGTAGCTATTCAAGCAGAATGCCCCTGAATAAGAGCCACTAGGTAGGACTTCCTCTGTATATAGCTATTTTGGCAAAATCTTAAATAAGAACTATAAAAATAACTTGACAAAAATTGAAAATATCGGAAAAATATTCCAAAGCTCTAAAAAATTGTGTGAAAATATGAAGAGGAGTGATGTTTATTTATAGGAAAACTTGGCTACTATCCACGTAGCCACTATTCACGCAGCTACTATTCACCTAGTTACTATTCACGTAGCTACTATTCACGTAGTTACTATTCACGTAGTTACTATTCATGTGGCTACTATTCATGTATTCTGCACGTAGTTTTACTGTTCACGCGTTGATTGATACTATTCATGCATCCAAGGTTATTCGGCATCCTGAGTCCGTTTCTGCACTCCGTTTGGCCAAATTCTTCCTCTATGGGCTTCAATTCTTGATCAACACTTGAGTTTGTCTTTGACTTTGACTGGTTCGTTGACCGCAGCCTCTTTAGGCGTTTTTCACTATTTTGACCCTCCAAACGATAGAATTTGGCTAAAATCATGCCACGCGCAAGACAAAGTCCTGCGTTTTGCTTAGAAGGCTATTTCTACCTAAAAATTTGATATGATTTGCCAAAAACGGACATGGGTCACTATTTGAGATCATCTGGGTCAATGTTCTGAGTTCGATTTCGTGCTAGTTTCAGCCAAATTTCTTCTCTATGAGCTTCATTCTTCAACTGTTTCTCGTGCTTCCCCATTCTTGACTTATTCACTTGTAATTTGGATTATTTTGGGTCTGATTTTCCACTTTTCTGTGTCATCTTACATTGCATCGAAAATATCAAAGTATTGTAATAATTCCCAAATTAAGATGCAAATATAGTACAAATACCAAAGTTTGAGTGCTGCAAATACAGTCATATCACACCCCACTTTTTTATTTTGTTTTTTTGCCCCGTTCAGACTTTCCAAGATTCTTTATCCGTCACATTTCTATTATCGAGTCCCATGGCATCTTGGGGAAGACAACTAAGCTTCGCGTAGAGGCTGGGCTTGCAAACCGATGGCACGGGGCCAATAACCAGGTCTCCATCGTTCCAGTTCCCATAACTTTTGATCTGTAAGGAGTTATACAGCGCACTACATACTGTGGGAAAGCTCTCTGAGAGCTCTATGACGGGGACAGCAAACCTACTCGACTAAGCCTATTTTTGGAGCCCAAAATGGAAAGTTTTCATCTGTTTTGGGCCACTTTTCTTCTTTTTGCGTTATTTCTTTGTCCAAGATCGTTCGTCGCGATTGGCGAAAAGGATGACACATAAGGGCTTTGCAACCTCAACATTACGGGTGCGATCATATCAGCACTAATGCATCAGATCCCATCAGAACTCCGAAGTTAAGCATGCTTGGCCGAGAGTAGTACTAAGATAGGAGACCCCCTGGGAAGTCCTCGTGTTGCACCCCCTTTTTCATTTTGTTTTTTTGCCCCATTCAGGCTTTCCAAGATTCTTTATCCATCACAATTCTATTATCAAGTCCCACGGCATCTTGGGCATGACAATTTCGTATTGGGAAGAGGCTGGGCTCGGAAACCAAGGGCGCGGGGCCTTTGACCAGGTCTCCTTCGCTCCGGTGCCCATAACTTTTGATCCGTTTGGAGTTATGCAGCGCACAGCATACCGTTGGAAAGCTCTCTCAAAGCTCTACGACGAGGGCAGCAAGCTTGCTTAGCTGGGCCTATTTTCGGAGCCCAAAATCAAATGTTTTCTTCAATTTTGAGCCACTATTCCTCTTTTTGCGCTGTTTCTTCATCCCAGATCGTTCGTCGTGAGCTGTGAAAAGGACGACACAAAAGAGCTTTGCACCTTCAACATGACGGGTGCAATCGTACCAACACTAATGTTAAGCGTGCTTGGGCGAGAGCAATACTAGGATAGGTGACCCCCTGGGAAGTCCTCGTGTTGCACCCCCCTTTTTCGTTTTGTTTTTTTGCCATGTTCTGGCTTAACAAGATTCTTTATCCGTCACATTTCTATTATCGAGTCCCACGGCATCTTGGGCAAGACAATTTTGCTTCACGTAGAGGCTGGGCCCGCAAACCAAGGGGGTGGAGCCTGTGACCAGGTCCCTGTCGCTCCGCTGCCTATAACTTTTGATCCGTAAGGAGTTATGCGATGCACAGCATACCGTTGGAAAGCTATCTGAGAGTTCTACGACGGGGCCAGCAAGCTTGCTCTTCTGCGCCTATTTTCGGAGCCCAAAATAAAATATTTTCATAAGTTTTGGGCAGCTTTTCTTCTTTTTGTGCTATTTTTTCATCCCGGATCGTTGGTCGTGACCTGCGAAAAGGACGACACATAAGGGCTTTGTGATCTCAACATGACGGGTGCGATCATACCACCACTAATATATCGGATCCCATCAAAACTCCGAAGTTAAGCGTGCCTAGGCGAGAGTAGTACTAGGATGGGTAACCTCCTAGGAAGTTCTCGTGTTGCACCCCCTTTTTACGTTTTGTTTTTTTGCCCCGTTCAGACTTTCCAAAATTCTTAATCCGTCACATTTATATTATCGAGTCCCACGGCATCTGGGGCAAGACAACTTCGCTTCGCGTAGAGGCTGGGCCTGCAAACTGATGGTGTGGGGCCAATGACCAGGTCTCCATCGCTCCAGTGCCCATAACTTTTGATCTGTAAGGAGTTATACGACGCACTGCATACCGTTGGAAAGCTCTCTGAGAGCTATATGATGGGGACAACAAGCCTATTCGACTAAGCCTATTTTCGGAGCCCAAAATGGAAAGTTTTATATGTTTCAGGCCATTTTTCTTATTTTTGCGCTCCTTCTTCGTCCAGGATCGTTCATCGTGACCGGCGAAAAGGATGACACATATGGGCTTTGCGACCTGAACATTACGGGTGCGATCATACCAGCACTAATGTATCGGATCCCATCAGAACTCCGAAGTTAAGCGTGTTTGGGCGAGAGTAGTACTAGGATGGGAAACCCCCTGGGAAGTCCGCGTGTTGTACCCCCTTTTTCGTTTTGTTTTTTTGCCCCGTTCAGGCTTTCCAAGATTCTTTATCCATCATATTTCTATTATCGAGTCCCACAGCATCTTGGGCAAGACAATTTCGTATCGCGAAGAGGCTGGGCTCGGAAACCAAGGGCGCGGGGCTTGTGACCAAGTCTCTTTCGCTCCGGTGCCCATAACTTTTGATCCATTTGGAGTTATGCAGCGCACAACATACTGTTGGAAAGCTCTCTGAGAGCTTTACGATGCAGTAGCAAGCCTGCTGGGCTGGGCCTATTTTCGGAGCCGAAAATCAAACATTTTCTTCAGTTTTGGACCACTTTTCTTTTTTTTGCACTGTTTCTTCATCCCAAATCATTCGTCGTGAGCCGTGAAAAGGACAACACAAAAGGGCTTTGCGCCCTCAACATGACGGGTGCGATAATACCAGCACTAATGCACCGGATCCCATCAGAACTCCGAAGTTAAGCGTGCTTGGGCGAGAGCAGTACTAGGATGTGTGATCCCTTGGGAAGTCCTCGTGTTGCACCCCTCTTTTTCATTTTTTTTTACCCCGTTCAGGATTTCCAAGATTCTTTATCCGTCACATTTCTATTATCGAGTCCTATGGCATCTTGGGCAAGACAATTTCGCTTCGCGTAGAGGCTGGACTCTCAAACCGTGGGCGCAGGGCCTGTGACCAGGTCTCCGTCGCTCCGATGCCCATAAATTTTGATCCTTTAGGAGTTATGTAGCGCACAGCATACCGTTGGAAAGCTCTCTGAGAGCTCTATGATGAGGGAAGCAAGCCTGCTTAGCTGCGCCTGTTTTCAGAATCCAAAATCAAATGTTTTAATCAGTTTTGGGCCATTTTTCTTCTTTTTGCCCTGTTTCTTCGTCCTGGATCGTTCGTCATGACCAGTGAAAACGACGACACATAAAGGATTTGCAACCTCAACATGGCGGGTGCGATTATGCCAGTACTAATGCACCGGATCCCAACAGAACTCCGAAGTTAAGCGTGCTTGGACGAGAGTAGTACTAGGATGGGTGACCCCCTGTAAGTCCTCGTGTTGCACCCCCCTTTTTCGTTTTGTTTTTTTGCCCCGTTCAGGCTTTCCAAGATTCTTTATCCATCGTGTTTCTATTATCGAGTCCCACAGCATCTTGGGCAAGACAATTTTGCTTCGCGTAAAGGATGGGCTCTAAAACCGAGGGCACGGGGCCTGTGACCAGGTCTCCGTCACTCCAGTGCCCATAACTTTTGATTCGTTAGGAGTTATGCAGCGCACAGCATACCGTTGGAAAGCTCTCTGAGAGCTCTACGATGTGGGCAGCAAGCCTGCTTTTCTGTGCCTATATTCGGAGCCCAAAATCAAATATTTTCATCAGTTTTGGGCCACTTTTCTTCTTTTTGCGCTATTTCTTCGTCCTGAAAAGTTCATCGTGACTGGCGAAAAGGGCGACACATAAGGGCTTTGTGACCTCAACATGACGGGTGTGATCATACTAGCATTAATGTATCGGATCCCATCAGAACTCTGAAGTTAAGCGTGCTTGGGTGAGAGTAGTACTAGGATGGGTGACCCCTTGGGAAGTCCTCTTGTTGCACCCCCTTTTTCGTTTTGTTTTTTCGCCCCGTCAGGCTTTCCAAGATTCTTTATCCATCACATTTCTATTATCGAGTTCGATGGCATCTTGGGCAAGACAATTTTGCATCGTGTAGAGGCTGGGCTCTCAAACAGAGGGCGCGGGGCCTGTGACCAGGTCTCTGTCGCTCCGGTACCCCTAACTTTTGATTCGTTAGGAGTTATGCAGCGCACAACATACCGTTGGAAAGCTCTCTGAGAGCTCTACGACGGGGGCAACAAGCCACTAAGCTGCGCCTATTTTCGAAGCCCAAAATCGAATGTTTATTCAGTTTCGGGCCACTTTTCATCTTTTTGCATTGTTTCTTCGTCCCGGATCGTTCGTCGTGATCGGCGAAAAGGACGACACATAAGGGATTTGCGACCTCAACATGACGGGTGCAATCATACCAACACTAATGCACCGGATCCCAACAGAACTCCAAAGTTAAGCGTGCTTGGGCGAGAGTAGTACTAGGATGGGTGACCCCTTGGGAAGTCCTCGTGTTGCACCCCCTTTTTTTGTTTTGTTTTTTTTTCCCTGTTCAGGCTTTCCAAGATTCTTTATCTGTCACATTTTTATTATCGAGTCCCATGGCATCTTGGGCAAGACAATTTCGCTTCACGTAGAGGTTGGGCCCGCAAACCGAGGGGGATGGCCTTGTGACCAGGTCTTCGTCGCTCCGGTGGCCATAACTTTTGATCCGTAAGGAGTTATGCGGCGCACAGCATACCGTTGGAAAGCTCTCTGAGAGTTCCATGATGGGGGCAACAAGCTTGCTTTTTTGCGCCTATTTTTGGAGCCTAAAATGGAACGTTTTCATCAAATTTTGGCCACTTTTCTTCTTTTTGCGTTGTTTCTTCGTCCTGGATCGTTCGTCGTGACTGGCGAAAAGGATAACACATAAGGGATTTGTGACCTTAACATGACGGGTGCCATCATACCACCACTAGTACACCGGATCCCATCAAAACTCTGAAGTTATGCGTGCTTGGGCGAGAGTAGTACTAGGATGGGTAACCCCTGGGAAGTCCTCGCGTTGCACCCCCCTTTTTCATTTTGTTTTTTTGCCCCGTTCATTCTTTTCAAGATTCTTTATCTGTCACATTTCTATTATCAAGTCCCACGGCTTCTTGGTCAAGACAACTTCGCTTTGCGTAGAGGTTGGGCCTTCAAACCGATAGCGCAGGGCCAATGACCAGGTCTTCATCGCTCTAGTGCCTATAACTTTTGATCTGTAAGGAGTTATGCAGCGCACTACATACCGTTGAAAAGCTCTCTGAGAGCTCTACGACTGGGGCAGCAAGTTTGCTATGCTGGGCCTATTTTTGGAGCAAAAAATCGAACATTTTCATCAGTTTTGGGCAACTTTTCTTCTTTTTGTACTGTTTCTTCATCCTAGATTGTTCGTCGTGAGCCATGAAAAGGAAGACACAAAAAGGCTTTGTGCCCTCAGCATGACGGGTGCGTTCATACTAGCACTAATGCACCGGATCCCCTCCGAACTCCGAAGTTAAGTGTGCTTGGGCGAGAGTAGTACTAGGATGGGTGACCCCCTAGGAAGTCCTCGTGTTGCACGCTCTTTTTTCGTTTTGTTTTTTTACCTTGTTCAGGCTTTCCAAGATTCTTTATCCGTCACATTTCTATTATTGAGTCCCACGGTATCTTGGGAAGATAATTTCGCATCGCGTAGAGGCTGGGCTCTCAAACCAAGGGCGCGGGGTTTCTGACCAGGTCTCCATCACTCCTATGCCTATAACTTTTGATCCGTTAGGAGTTATGTGGCACACAGCACAATGTTGGAAAGCACTTTGAGAGCTCTACGATGGGGGCAGCAAGCCTGCTCGGCTGCACCTATTTTCGGAGCCCAAAATTGAATGTTTTAAACAATTTTGGGCCACTTTTCTTCTTTTTGTGCTGTTTCTTTGTCCTGGATCGTTCGTCATGACCGGCGAAAAGGATGACACATAAGGGATTTATGACCTCAACATGACGGGTGCGATCATACTAGCACTAATGCATCGGATCCCATCAGAATTCCAAACTTAACCGTGCCTGGGCGAGAGTAGTACTAGGATGGCTGACCCCCAGGAAGTCCTTGTGTTGCACCGCCCTTTTTCGTTTTGTTTTTTTTCCCCGTTCAGGCTTTCCAAGATTCTTTGTCCGTCACATTTCTATTATCGAGTCCCACGACATCTTGGGCAAGACAATTTCGCATCGCGTAAAGGTGGGCTCTCAAACCGAGGGCGCGGGGCTTGTGACCAGGTCTCCGTCGCTCCAGTGCCCATAACTTTTGATCCGTTAGGAGTTATATAGTGCACAGCATACCATTGAAAAGCTCTCTAAGAGCTCTACGACAGGGGCAGCAAGCCTGCTCGACTGCGCCTATTTTCACAACCCAAAATTGAACGTTTTAATCTATTTTGGGCCACTTTTCTTCTTTTTGCGCTGTTACTTCGTTCCGAATCGTTCGTCGTGACCGGCAAAAAGGATGACACATAAGGGATTTGCGACCTCAACATGACTGGTGCAATCATACTAGCACTAATGCACCGGATCCCATCAAAACTTCGAACTTAAGCATGCTTGGGCGAGAGTAGTACTAGGATAGGTGACCCCCTAGGAAGTCCTCGTGTTGCACCCCCATTTTTTCGTTTTGTTTTTTTGCCCCATTCTGGCTTTCCAAGATACTTTATCCGTCACATTTCTATTATCGAGTCCCACGGCATCTTGGGCAAGACAATTTTGCATCGCATAGAGGCTAGGCTCTCAAATTGAAGGCGCGGGGCCTATGACCAGGTCTCCATCGCTCCGGTGCCCATAACTTTTGATCCGTTAAGAGTTATAGAGCGCACAACATATTGTTGGAAAGCTCTCAAAGAGCTCTACGATGGGGGCAGCAAGCCTGCTCGGCTGCACCAATTTTTAGAGCCCAAAATAGAACGTTTTAATCAATTTTGGTCCACTATTCTTCTTTTTGCATTGTTTCTTCGTCCCGGATCATTCGTCGTGACCGGCGAAAAGGACGACAAATAAGGGATTTGCGACCTCAACATGACGGGTGCGATCATACTAGCACTAATGCACCGGATCCCATCAGAACTCTGAAATTAAGTGTGCTTGGACGAGAGTAGTACTAGGATGGGTGACCCCCTGGGAAGTCCTCGTGTTGCACCCCCTTTTATCGTTTTGTTTTTTTGCCCTATTCAGGCTTTTCAAGATTCTTTATCTATCACATTTCTATTATCGAGTCCCATGACATCTTGGGCAAGACAATTTCACATCGCGTAGAGGCTGGGCTCTCGAGGGCGCGGGGCCTGTGACTAGGTCTTCGTCGCTTCGGTGCCCATAACATTTGATCCGTTAGGAGTTATGTAGCGTACAACAAACCGTTCGAAAGCTCTTTGAGAGCTCTACGATGGGCGCAGCAAGCCTGCTCGGCTGTGCCTATTTTCAGAGCCCAAAATTGAATGTTTTAATCAGTTTTCGGCCACTGTAAATCCCACTTTTCTGTTTTACCTCGATTTGCGTGCCTTTGCCTCGATTTGCGTGAATTAACCTGTCTATGTGCTATATGGCTTATAATATGGTGATTTTGGTATTAATACTCCTAATACGTGCTAAATGTGCATTCATGAAATTTTCATAAAAAACGGAGTCAGAAATTTTATCGTCGATTTTCAGTGAATAGTATTTTCGAAACACGTCCGCTAAAATTTTGAAACTAGTCTTTTTAAGCCTTCTAGACCTAGTCAACGGACTTTAATAGACCTGTGTTTGATTCAAACGGTTTTAAAATCGGCTTAAGAATTTATTAGGGATTTTACACCGACTTTTACGAAAATCTAGTTTTAAGCCGACTCGGGTGAAATTGTTTGATTGTAAAACTTCTTGTCACCTAAAAATAATTTACTTGAGCTAGCTTGGGTGTTGAATAATTGTTTTGAACTTTGGTGATCAATAAAATGCATTTAAAGTCAAGAAAACACAAAAAAAACACTAAAGTTTCAACTTTGACTTTTTTCCATTTTGTTGACTTATGCATATAAATCTCTACACACACTAAAAACAAAGCAAACACCACAAAAACACATACATTGCAGCCGTGAGTTTCTTGGCATTTTGAGAGTTTTTTTCAACTTATTTTACAAAGCAATTTTGCCTTAGAAAACTCATTTAAAGTCCGAATCTTTTCAAACCGAGCTGGATTCCGCTTGTTGGGCACCTGTTGCACGCATTCCTAGCTTTACTTCGGATCAAAGGTGAGAGAAAAATTCTAGATCTCAAAATGTCATTTTTATGTTTTTGCGTATAATTAATTATTGAACCGTTAGAATGTTAATATGATGTTAGATTATTGCTCCATGCATGCTAGGGATCATTTATATGCAATACTACGAGATTTGAACGGATGTAGCATATTTATTATTTTTCGGGTATTGAAAGTTGATTAATTTGTTAAATGTTGAATATTTTGAGTTGTGTTGATCGAAATCGATTGTCGTCGATTTCTAAATACTTGATAATTACGTGGTAGTGTCGTTGTAATGCCGAATTTTTGATTGTGATGTTCGTGCTAAAATCCGGAAATTTCAGCCTAGGTGCCTTGAGGTTTTAGGGTTGTTGGGCTTGATTTTGAGGTGTCTTGGTTGGTTTCCGAGAAGGATAATGTAGATGATCGAATGGGTGAGTGTTTGAAACTGATTTGGAGTTGTTTGGATTAGTAGAATGTAAGATATGATTATTTGAAGTTTAGGTTATCTTTCTTTAAATTATTGAATTGAGCCTTAGTTGATCGGGTGTGGTTTGAGTGATTGAATTGTGAGTTGTTGATGGGTAAACTAAGGTTTGATTGTGTGTTTAATGCATGTTCGGTTGGATGGCCTACTTTGTCATCTAACTTAATTGTTTGTTGTTTAATTAATTACTTGATGTTATATTGATGTTATTGATGATGATGATATGATTATTGATGATGATAAAATGATATTGATTGATTATTGAGTACGGGAATCGGGCACTTTTGTTGCTGATCTCCTTGATTATTGATTGATTATTGATTGATGATTGATGATGATTATGGAGTCTTGGTATGTGTGTGCCACCTCTCGGGCAGCGTTGGGCTGTCGGGTTGATAACGGCATGACTGCCAGAGGCTACCCCCAGCTCGCATGACGGAGGTGTCATGGAGGGAGGGGCTAGTGAGGTACCTCGGGTGCGTGAGTAATGGGGAGTTATAAGAAGAATGGTTGAGATCGTGATGACGTTTGGAGCTACACCAACTAGAGAGAATATCCTTTATTGAATGGTCATATAGTTATGTGATGATAGTATTATTTATGTTATTGTGTGTTTACAGACTCAAAGGATTATTTCCAAGGAGTTTAGTAAACCTTGCTCGAGATCTATCGGATCCTCACTGGACTTATTTATATAAGCTCACTCTCTATTATTGCATGCATGCAGGTGTTACTGATTTTGACTACAGGTATATACCTCCTGAAGAGGGAAATGTGTCGTATGTGGATGAGTCTTATGTGCAGGAGTCATTGCCAGGAGATTATCTTAGTTGTTGTAAAATAATATTTTGTATAATCTATTTTGAAATGTATGTATAGCATATGTATTAAGTTGGAACGGAGGCGTATAACTATGATTGAAATGTTGAAGAATGATTATTGTATAATATGGTTATGATGTATGTTGTTATTTTATTGAGGAGTTGTTTGTTGTATGGTTTGTGAAGTTGATGTATGATGTTCTAAAGAGGTTGGTTTAGAGCCTCGGTATCCTATTCACTGTCGTTATATTGCCGAAATTCCGTTGTGTCCTGACTGATTATAGGAGGGGTCGAGTTGGGGCGTGACAGCCACTTTTCTTCTTTTTGCAGTATTTCTTCGTCCCAGATCGTTCGTCGTGACCGGCGAAAAGGACGACACATAAGGGATTTGCGACCTCAACATGACGGGTGCGATCATACCAGCACTAATGCATTGGATCCCATCAGAACTCCGAAGTTAAGCATGCTCGGGCGAGAGTAGTACTAGGATGGGTGACCCCCTAGGAAGTCCTCGTGTTGCACCCCCTTTTTTTGTTTTGTTTTTTTTGCCCCGTTCAGGCTTTCCAAGATTTTTTATCTGTCACATTTCTATTATCGAGTCCCACGGCTTCTTGGGCAAGACAACTTTGCTTCGCGTAGAGGCTGGGCCTGCAAACCGAGGGCGCGGGGCCAGTGACCAGGTCATCATCGCTCCAGTGCCCATAACTTTTGATCCGTAAGGAGTTATGCGGCACACTGCATACCGTTGGAATGCTCTCTGGGAGCTCTATGACGGGGACAACAAGCCTACTCGACTGCGCCTGATAAAGATGGGGTTTGCATATTTTTATATTTAAATTAGACTTTGTTACATTCAATTTGAGTATAATTAATAAGTAATAAGTCATTAATTTGTTTATCACTAATTTGATATTTTTTTCATATATTTCAGGACTAAAAAGTTGTTTGTATGTGAGCGAATAATTAAATATGAAGATCATAGAGACATGTTGATCAAGAGTTGGATGATAAAAAAAAAACAAAAGTCATTTTGATGAAAATTCATGAAGAGTTGAAGAAATAAAAAAAGGGTTGACCAAGGCATTATCTAATGCCTTGTCATTGACCAAATCTACAAAATATTTGTCCAATTGGACTTTGAAGACAAAAGAAAATAATCAGAATCAAAGCCTTGGCCCATTGGCCAAGGTTAGTTAAAAAAAAGATAAAGAATAGACTTGTGCCTATTTAAGGTACATGAAAGCAGCGCACGAGGAGAACATCTAGCAGAGCAGCGGCGGAAAGTCGATAAAAAATTAGTTTAGTTAGTTTTTCCTCTTTTGCGAGACATTAGTATGCTTTTGGAGTTTCTTCACGTTTAAATTCTGTAACGTTTTCTTTCCTTTACTTTAATTTACTTAAATAATTTTATTTTTCAAAATTGTTATTTTAGTTTCGTTAGAATGTCAGGCTAATTTTCTTGTTAAGGTGACAATGAAACCTTGTTAATTTTAATAGATACTATATTTGTGAATTAATTTTTCCCTATAACTTGATCATTCATGTTTAATGTTTATTCTTTATTCAATTGTTGAGATAATTTTTTAGATGGGTTTAATCATGTTTCTTTCATGTTTTGAATAAATCTTAATAATTGAAAGTTTTGATTTTTAATGTCAAATATTAACTGTGATTTCTAGTTGGAATACAATTAATGATTTGAAGATTCTTTTGCAAAATAAGAATAAACATACTTTTGGGATTCATTAACTTAGGGCTTAAAATATGATATCTTCCATGGTAACGAGGCTAGACTGCGAGATTATCATGTAGTTTAATTTGGGAAAAATTAATGATCAAATATAGTTAATGTTAGGATTAGCAAGGTAGATTCCGAGCCTTAGCCTTTTATGATTACTTGTTTAGTCTTGCTTTTTAATCTTCGTCTTCTATTTAATTAGTTATTTTTTAAATATTTTCTTGTTTTAGTTTATTTTAATTGATTTCACTCAAGTTATCAATTGTTCTCGTTATAAAATTTATTTATTAAGTCTTTAGATTCATTATATATTCTTTTAGTATTATTTTTTTTTTATTCTTGAAATTATTAATTTCTTGTGTCTTAGGATTTTTAATTGTCTTATTTATTTAGATTTATTGTTTAGTCTTTTATTATTTTATCTCAACCTGGAATATCAATATTTCCAACTAGATTAGTAAGTCTAAATCTTAGTCTAAAATTTGATCTTAACTGAACAAGTCTCTGAGGGATTGACCTCGTATTTGTCTAAGCTATATCTTCATATGGTTCGTGCACTTGCGAGTAACTTAAAACGGACAACAAGTTTTTGGACTTTTGATTAGACTTTTCTTCTACTAGTTGTTTTATTGTTTTTTGAAAAAAAAATGAAAAAAAAATTTAAAAAAATAATAAGTGCATTCTTTATTTTCTTTCTTTGTTTCTTTTTGTGTGATATTTGTGTTGCATGAAAGTTTGGGCACGTGATCATACAAACAGGCTAGTTAGCATTGAGTTAGAACAAAAATCTAGAATGAGTCAATAGGGAGAGGAGATTAAGCCTCTTAGGGAGTTGTTCCACTCCATCTCTACCAATCCTCCTTCATGCATAGTTTTGCCTGCCACTTCAGCCGCACATTTTGAGCTAAAACGACAGGTAATAAATCTTCTTCCCACTTTTCATGGTCTAGATAGAGAGGATCCTTATTTTCATGTTAAAGAATTTTTGGAAATATGTACTACATTTAAATTTCAAAATTTTTCTGAAGAATCTGTTCGCTTGCACCTATTTCCTTTTTCACTAAAGGATAAGGCGAAAGCATGGCTTAATTCTCTTCATTCTGGATCTATTACATCTTGGCCAACAATGGTAAAAAAGTTTTTGTCAAAATTCTTTCCCATGAATAAAACTAATGCTTTAAGGAGAGAAATTACTAATTTTTGTCAGGATGAGCAAGAAAAATTTTATGAAAGTTGGGAGAAGTTTAAGGATTTGCAAATTAAATGTCCTCATCATGGTTTTGAAACTTGGAGATTAGTGCAATACTTTTATAATGGGTTGACACAGCCAAGTAGGAATATGGTAGAGTGAATGAATGATAGGGGTTGCTTGAGTCTAACAGAGGATGATACATATAATTTTCTTGAAGGTTTGTCAGAGAGCTCCCAGTAATGGGATTTCTCTAACCGTAAAGAGAAGCCAGTTCAGACAGCAAAGAAAGGGGGTTTGTACGAGATTAGTGAGAAGGTAGATATAAAGGCTAGATTAGATGTTCTTACAAGAAAAGTAGATGCCTTAGCTGTGAATAATGGATGAGGTTATGTTAACAATGTTCATAATGAAATATGTTCTATTTGTGCGAGTCCTATGCATGTAACTGCAATGTGTCCATCTATGCCTACATATAATGAGTGTCATGCTGAACAAGCGAATTCACTTAATAATTTAGGAAGACCATTTGTTAATCCATATGTGGAGACATATAATCTGTAACACCCCGATCCCTCTCGAGACTGGGAGTTCTATCAATCAATCTAATCACAACCCAATTCAGAACCCGGGCAAAATTTTTAGGTAAAACGGACGGAGTCTTCCCTGTTTCTAGGCAAAATTGCAAACCTGCGACAGCATATAAATGGACCATCACCGTGTCCAACCATACGAACACCTCAAGGCCATCCGAGCCTTGTTTCTCAACAAACAATCACAAGTAAATATACATTTTCAGTTTATATGTTAACCTATCTCTTCTCGTCTTTGACAAGTACATTCAAGCTTGACAATTAAACCATACTAACCTATTGGATAAATTAGTCTATCATACCATTCTAACTCTTTTCCTTTGGACATTACAAACATGCATTGAAGTTAAACTATACTATCTGAATACATAAGCTAGCTTATCATTCTACCTCAATTACCTAGTTAAATTTAAATTACATTCTTTTTTACAATAAATACATACAATACATGAACATACATCTTTGCATCTTTGACAACTCAAGCCACATAGCACGCAAGACAACTCTTCAAGCATGATCTTTCACGCAACCACGAACTTTCCTGCTAACAAGGCATTTCCTGAAATGTGGTGGTGAGGAGTGAGTATACTCAACACATATACTCAGTGAGGGCGAGACATATATCGAGGTGGAGAGAAAGAAAGTCGTGCAATGCAAATAAGACAGTTAAGCAATATAACTGACAAGTAAGCAATCAATATAAACAATCAATACAATAAACAAGTAATGAAAGCATTAACACAACCATTCAAAGCTATACCACACTCTGAAGGCTATGGTTCACTCATATGAGCAATGTACCATTTCACGAGCTATACATCAATCTCGAGCTTGATGTTGACAATGATGACAATAAGTGCGCAAACACCTTATAACTTCAGTTTGGAATACCCCAGAAGTATCCATCAATTCTACGACCCAAATCTCCTTGGGAGGCAACCCAAGCGAGAATGGGAATAGGACACGGAGCTAGAGCAACCAACACTGGCAGCCCGAGACCACCCAGAGAGGCCCATCACTCACGCGCCTGACACTATGCAATGCAAGACATGATACAAGGCGATAAATGAGCGATAGCACAACAATACAGATTAGAGGCGATAAATGAGATATCAA
Source organism: Ehretia macrophylla (assembly GCA_037974665.1). Classification (NCBI taxonomy): domain Eukaryota; kingdom Viridiplantae; phylum Streptophyta; class Magnoliopsida; order Boraginales; family Ehretiaceae; genus Ehretia; species Ehretia macrophylla. The sequence goes on from CM075781.1 coordinate 30,497,078, forward strand.
GCATTTACAATCAATACTAGCATTCAATTAACTTTTCATGCATAACTATCATTAATAGCAACCATAACACCAATTAAACAAGTAACAGTAGTTCAAACACGAAAACGACAAATATCACTATTCAATCTCTAACTTCCAAAGGCAATTATGAGCAAACGAGCTACGGGATTAGGAAACCGATTTCACTACATTCACTCAGGCACTAGAAGGCACGTTTCTATGTCACTAAACCTCATTTTCCCAACCGAAGCCCGAAAGTCCACCTACTGCGTTTGAACTACAACTATACTAACCGGTCGCTCAATCAACGCCACAACAGCGCCAAAAGTGCTTCCATGCCCTCAATAGCAAAACCCTCAACTCAATTCGAGCACGGTCAACTTCTGGTCAAACGACCCATTTACGTTTCATTGTCTAATTTCCAATTTTAACAAATGCCGGTCCGTTTTTATTACACATTCTATCTTTCTATCACTAATGGCACCTATCCAAATCAAGCAATCGCAATTCGGATCAAAATCCAAAATTCTAGGGTTTACTATTCATTGTTTTTCCCCAATTTCAAATACGCAATTTCGACCGTAAAAATTGCTAGATAATTATCAAACAATGCTCTACGAACTCAAAGGAAGCTATATCAAGAAATTACAGGCATTATAACACATTATATATCAAATCTAAAAATTTGACACAAAATTCAAATTCGAATTTAAATGCACAAAAGCGTGAAAACCCTCACAGAGATTGAAGACCAAGACCCGCAAGGACCCGAGCCACGACCCCCGAGCAATTCCACGCATGATTGTAGAAGGAAAATGCAAAACAAATTTTCTTTCTTTTCCCTCAAACTTTCGGCCATGGCAAGGACACAACTGGCATTTTGCAAATTGTTTTTATTGATTTTTGCCTTGTTTTATTATTTAAAAGGGTGACAAAGGCATTTTGGTCATTTGCAAAATCAAACTTTAGTTAAAATTGATCAAATAAGCTTATTTTGATGCCATTTAAATCTAATTCAAGTTAAAACAATGTAATTAAATGAAAAACAACTAAAACTAGTTAAATTAAGCTAAAAATATTTTTCACTAAGTCCGAAGAATATATCTCTAACTCTTATTTTCGAAATACTACGATCGAACGGTCAATAAAGGATCGCTAATAAAGTGATGAGCAATAAAAGAAAACTTTAATTTTTTTGAAAAGTAGAATAGTAGAATAGTTTAAAATTCACTCCGGCTCGGAGTTACTTTTCTCATTTATTTGAAAACCTAGTGATTTTAATGCAAGACAATTAAAACCGAATATTAAAATAATCAAATCAATCAAAATAATCAATATACATTTAAAATAATTAATTTAACTGTTTCTAGAATATTTTAAAGAATTATGAAGTTAATGTCAAAATACAAATGAACAAGTAAATATAAACATGTAATCAAGTGCAAATAAATATTAACATTTAAGATGACATTTAATTAAATGTAATTAAATGCTATTAAATGCATGCTGGGTTCGGGTTATCACATCCTTCCCCCCTTAAAACAATTGCGTCCTCACAATTCTTCTTCCAATAGAACTCTACATCCACTGAAATCCAACTCTGACTAATCTTCATCGGCTGCTGAGCAAGTAGTGAATAAAGATGCTCGTAGGAAAACTCGAATAGAAATCCCAACCAAGAATGCCGAGAAAATACCAACTAAAGACTGAAGCAAAGATACTGTAGATGATAGTAATACCACATATTGATGGCAAGAAGAATACCGAAGGAATGCCCTATTTACGAATCTCCAATAGAAGTCCATCAAGTACCAAATAAGAAAATTAAAAGATAGCCAGAGTAGATGCACCTCATGCAGTGCTGATTACCATAAGTAGACCTAGCGGAAAGTTCTGTAAAAGAATATAGAGAAGAATACCAAAGGCCAGTCTCTGAATGAAATCCTCCAATTACTGAGTCCCTACCGCAACATCTTAGTCAAACAACAAGTATAGATTCCTCTGAGTAGAAAGGCCGAAGGAGAAGCCGTAAACAATACAAGATAATAAGTCCAAGCAGAATCCGAAGTGTAAGATCTTCCAATAAATGCCAATAAGAAAAATACTAATAGAATGCCCAATAAGAATTCCAAAGAATACCGTAAGTAATGTTACACAATAAGTCCGATAGGAATTCCAATTACCAAACCAACTAAGGGATGCCAAAGAAAATACCCGAACAATGCCCCAGTAAGAAAGTAACAAGAATTGCCTAATAAGACAATCAAGTTAGATAACACATACAATTTCCCAGCTAGACAAGAACCCTAAGGAAAAATACCGAGCTGGTGCACAATATACAAAGCCGAACTCCGAGGCCCCTGCACTGTTTGCCAAGTGAGTACTTCATACAACCTTGCCAATAAGGAAACCCAATAAGAATTCCACAAGAATTTGATGGATTTTACTTCAAGAATTTGATCTTGAGATTAAAGATAAAAAAGGGTCAGAAAATGTAGTAGCTGATCATTTATCTAGATTAGTGATTGAGCATGATGATAATGTTTCTCCTATTGTTGAGTCTTTTCCTGATGAGCAGCTACTACAGATTTCTCAAACACCATGGTATGCTGATATTGTAAACTACTTGGTTACAAATCAGCTACCAACACATTGTAGCAAGCAAGATAAGTTCAAGTTTTTGTTTGAGGTAAAACATTTCTTTTGGGATGACCCCTACTTGTTTAAATATTATCTTAACCAGATTATTAGAAGATGAATTCCTGAAAGTGAACAACAAAATATTATTTCTTTTTGTCATGATCATGCATGTGGTGGTCACTTTAGCTCTAGGAAAACAGCTACTAAAATTTTGCAATGTGGATTTTATTGGCCTTCTATATTTCGTGATTCGCATGATTATTGTAGAGCTTGTGAATGATACCAGAGATTAGGGAGTATTGGTAAGAAAAACATGATGCCTTTGAACCTAATTTTAATTGTTGATATTTTTTATGTTTGGGGTATTGATTTTATGGGGCCATTCCCTAATTCTTTTGGTAATCTTTACATTCTAGTTGGAGTAGATTATGTGTCAAAATGGATAGAGGCTAAAGCATGTAGGAGTAATGATCATAGAACAGTTGTTAAATTTTTGAAAGAACACATTTTTGCACGATTTGGTACTCCAAGGGCAATCATTAGTGATGGGGGTAGACATTTTTGCAATAAGGTGTTTGAGCAGTTAATGAAAAAATATGACATTACTCATAAGGTAGCTACTCCTTATCACCCACAGACTAGTGGCCAGGTTGAAATATCCAATAGGGAGATAAAAAGAATTCTAGAAAAGACTGTAAATCCCACACGGAAAGATTGGTCTTTGAAATTAGATGATGCATTGTGGGCGTCTAGGACAACATATAAGACTCCCATTGGAATGTCGCCATATCGTCTAGTGTTTGGTAAGACATGTCATCTTCCTGTTAAGCTAGAGCATAAGGCATACTGGGCTATTAGAACTTTAAATTTTGATCTTGATAAGGCAGGTCTTCAAAGAAAACTTCAACTCAATGAGTTGGAGGAAATCCGTAATGATGCCTATGATTGTGCCAAGTCATATAAAGATAGAATGAAGAAAGTGCATGATTCTAACATCTTTAGGAAATCCTTTGAGCCTGGTCAAAAAGTCTTGCTGTATAATTCCCGTTTACATTTATTTCCAGGAAAACTGAGATCTAGGTGGTCTGGTCCATATGTTGTGCATACTATCTATCCTCATGGTACTATTGAAATTGAAAATCCTCATAATGGTAATATATTTAAAGTGAATGGGCAACGATTAAAACTATTTCTAGAACTTGAAAACCCAGAGATCGAAGAGGTCCTAGTAGATGATCCTGTTTATCAGGATTAAAATACTTTTTATGCAATCTTTATTTTTCCCAACTTTTGATTGGACCTCCACTGGGTTATAGTGGGCTTTACCATTTTCTCGAAAATAGATTATCTTGTGTAATGGAAGTCTTGGGGTTAACTAGGATGGATACTATGAAAGTAAAACCATTGGCCGAAAGCGTAATGCCTAGCTTTCCCTCCTAAGTATGGGGGACTGACCGGGGTTTGAGTACGTTGGTGGTTTGAAATTAATGGCCTCTCCTCCGCATTTTTAATGTACTTGGTTAACTCTATTTCTGAAGTTTCACAGGATTTGTCTTACTGGCTGACATTAAATGGATCCAGGTATTTAGATTCTATCTCTTTTTTCTATTTCTGTTTTAGTTAATTTATTATTTTTATTGTTTCATAGAGTCGGCTTTAGTGCCTCCCAGAGTTCGGAGCCTTTGTATGGGGATGTAAATAGGGTCGGTCAACAAAAAAATATAAAATTGGAAAAAGTAAAAAAAAAAAAGAGAAGTCTTTTATTCTTTTTGTTGTTTCTTGTTACTTTGCTTTCTCTTGTTTTTTTTTGGGTGTCACTAACTAGTTTCAGATTTAAGGCATTATTTTCTTTTTCCTTATCAAGTGTTTCAGGTATGTTCTCGTACATACTTTTATTTTTCTTAGCTAACTTGTTCTCCTGCACTTTCTTTATTTGTTTATACTCTCTGTTCATTGTTGCATATATTTGAGAGTTTATTTTTAAACATTGAGGACAATGTTTTGTTTTGATTAGGGGTGGGGAGTCATTTTTCAATCATCATTATATTTGTTTTCTCCCTTCCTTTTCCCTTGCCTTAGCTTAAGTTGTATGCCAAGATAATTAGCCGCTTTTGTGAAAAGGAATTCATTGTCATTTACTCAGCTCCTTCACATTCATGTAGCAACACAATACTACTTTTTGTTGAACGATTGAATGATGAGATAACCTGAAGAGAATATGTGAAAACTATTTCAACCCTTGTGAGTCTTGAGCCTATCATTTATTCTAGAGTGTTACTTTCTTGGCCATCTAATTATTTTCTTTTGTGGAAACTCATGTTATATCGTTGAATAGTCTCATTATTCTTTCATTTATTTGCCTACAAATTCTTTATGTCACACTTGAAGTGAAGTCATGAAATTTTGGCTAAGCCATGTAAATCTTTAAGAGATGACAATTAGGCCTTGTTTCTTGTTTTGAGCCTTTAATAATATATATCTTTTTTTTTCCTTTACATAACAGCTAGTCGCCCCGTTGAGCCTTGAAATAGCCTTTCCTTCGTAAACCCATTTTCCCAAAGTGTTTCAAGTAGAAAGTGGAAACATTCTTTCAGCATTGATGGAGATTATGAGCTTAAATTAGTTAGTTGCATTGGCTACTCTTGTTACTAGTTATTTTATCTTCTTGGAGTAGGATGACGTATGTAAGATGTTTCATATCTTTACCGAAGTCTTCTCTTGGTTGGAAAAATAGCGATGGAAGTGTTAGTTTCAGAAACACAAAGGGAAAAAAGTACAAAAAAAAAAACAAAACAAAAACAAAAACAAAAAAAAAATTTGAAAAAGAAAGAATAAAGTCAGTGAAAGACTGATGGAGTTGTGAAAGATGTGAATGAGAAAGGAGTAGAAGAGGAGTATTGAACATAAAGCTGAAAGTATTTTCCAAAGTAATCTTGAGACACTTTTGACATTCATCACTTCACCTTAACCCTTATACATATATCCTATTTACCTACATTGCGTCCTAAAAAATTCCTTACTTGAGCTTAGGGGTTACATGGCAATATTGACTCTATATGATGGATCTAAAAGGGTTATATGAAGTATTTTTGGTATTCCTTTCATGAGGCTATATATTATATCTTCTTCATTAATTGTTCCTTCATTCATGCTTATATGTGAGATTCTTATCTCTCTATATTCCTCCACTCACATATATTAGTTGAGAGTATTACACTTTATCTTTTGAGTGTTGTTGTTTGTTGTGTGATAATATCTGTGAGGATTGAGTTGACATGTATTATATGAAAGGGGACTTGAGTCGTGATATCTGGAGATGAGGAGTTGGTATTGTGCTTGCTAACTCATTCACACATGCTGATTTGACGATTTGTGAAGTATCTCTAACAATTGTAGCTTTTTTCTTGGTGTATTGACTTGAGTGAAGGTTAAGGGAAGAAAAGAAAAATCATTTATTTTTTGCATTTGAATAATCTTTTATATCGCTTCAATTGCTAGGGACTAGCAATACGCTAATTGAGGGTTGTGATATAAGTCGGGGTTTGCATATTTTTATATTTAAATTAGACTTTGTTACATTCAATTTGAGTATAATTAATAAGTATTAAGTCATTAATTTGTTTATCACTTATTTGAGATTTTTTTCATATATTTCAGGGCTAAAAAGTTATTTGTACATAAGCGAATAATTAAATATGAAGATCATAGAGACATGCAGATCAAGAGTTGGATGATAAAAAAAAAAAAAAAAGTCATTTTGATGAAAATTCATGAAGAGTTGAAGAAATAAAAATAAATAAATAAAAGGTTGACCAAGGCATTATCTAATGCCTTGGCCATTGACCAAATCCACAAAATATTTGTCCAATTGGACTTTGAAGACAAAAGAAAAGAATCAGAATCAAAGCCTTTGCCCATTGGCCAAGGTTGGTTAAAAAAAAGAGAAAGAAGAGACTTGTGCCTATTTAAGGCACATGAAAGCAGCGCACGAGGAGAACAACGAGCAGAGCAGCAGCAGAAATTCGTTAAAAAATTAGTTTAGTTAGTTTTTCCTCTTCTGCGAGACATTAGGATGCTTTTGGAGTTTCTTCACGTTTAAATTCTGTAACATTTTCTTTCCTTTACTTTAATTTAATTAAATAATGTTTATTTTTCAGAATTGTTATTTTAGTTTCATTAGAATTTCAAGCTAATTTTCTTGTTAAGGTGACGATGAAACCTTGTTAATTTTAATAGATACCATATTTGTGAATTAATTTTTCCCTATAACTTGATCATTCATGTTTAATGTTTATTCTTTATTCAATTGTTGAGATAATTTTTTAGATGGGTTTAATCATGTTTCTCTCATGCTTTGAATAAATCTTAATAATTGAAAGTTTTGATTTTTAATGTCAAATATTAATTGTGATTTCTAGTTGGGATACAATTAATGATTTGAAAATTCTTTTGCAAAATAAGAATAAACATACTTTTGGGATTCATTAACTTAGGGCGTAAAATATGATATCTAATATGGTAACGAGGCTAGACTACGAGATTATCATGCAGTTTAATTTGGGAAAAATTAATGATTAAATATAGTTGACGTTAGGATTAGCAAGGTGGATTCCAAGCCTTAGCCTTTTACGATTACTTGTTTAGTCTTGCTTTTTATTCTTCGTCTTCTATTTAATTAGTTATTTTTCTAATATTTTCTTGTTTTAGTTTATTTTAATTGATTTCACTCAAGTTATCAATTGTTCTCGTTATAAAATTTATTTATTAAGTCTCTAGATTCATTATATATTCTTTTAGTATTATTTTATTTTTGTTCTTGAAATTATTAATTTCTTGAGTCTTAAGATTTTTAATTGTCTTACTTATTTAGATTTATTGTTTATTCTTTTATTATTTTATCTCAACCTGGAATATCAATCTTTCCAGCTAGATTAGTAAGTCTAAATCTTAGTCTAAAATTTGATCTTAACTGAACAAGTCTCTGAGGGATCGACCTCGTATTTGCCTAAGCAATATCTTCATATGGTTTGTACACTTGCGAGTAATTTAAGACGTACAGCAGCGCCTGTTTTCGGAGCCCAAAATGGAAAGTTTTCATCCGTTTCGGGCCACTTTTCTTCTTTTTGTGCTGTTTCTTCGTCTAGGATCGTTCGTCGTGACCGGCGAAAAGGATGACACATAAGGGCTTTGCGACCTCAACATTACGGGTGCGATCATACCGGCACTAATGCATCGAATCCCATCAGAACTCCGAAGTTAAGCGTGCTTGGGTGAGAGTAGTACTAGGATGGGACACCCCCTGGGAAGTCTTCGTGTTGCACCGCCTTTTTCCTTTTGTTTTTTGCCCCGTTCAGGCTTTCCAAGATTCTTTATCCATCACATTTCTATTATCGAGTCCCACGGCATCTTGGGCAAGACAATTCTACATCGCGTAGAGGCTGGGCTCGCAAACCGAGGGCGCGGGCCTTGTGACCAGGCCTCTTTCGCTTCGGTGCCCATAACTTTTGATCCGTTAGTAGTTATGTAGTGCACAGCATACCGTTGGAAAGATCTTTGAGAGCTCTACGATGGGGGAAGCAAGCATGCTCAGCTGGTGTAACACCCCGATCCCTCTCGAGACCGGGAGTTCTATCAATCGATCTAATCACAACCCAAACCAAACCCGGGCATAATTTTCAGGGAAAACAGACGGAGTCTCCCCTGTTTCTAGGCGAAATGTAAAACCTGCGATAGCATATAAGTGGACCAATACCATGTCCAAACATTCAAAACCACCTCAAGGCCATCCGAGCCTCGGTTCTCAACAATTAAACTCAGCAAGTATACATACATTTCCAATTTAAAAGCTAACCTATCTCTTTTCATTTTTGACAAGTATACTCAAACTTGAAAATTAAACCATACTAAGCTACTGCATAAAATAAACTATCATGCCATTCTAGCTCTTTTCCTTTGGACATTACAACATGCATTGAAGTTAAGCTATGCTAACTGATTACATAAACTAGCTTATCAATTCACCTCAACTACTTAGCTAAATTTAAATTACATTTCTTTTAACAATAAATACATACAACATATGGAAGCATATATCTTTACAACTTCGATACTCAAGCCACATAGGCACGCAAGACAACTCTTTAGGCACGAACTTTCACGAAATCACGAACTTTCCAGCTAACATGACATTTCCTGAAATGTGGTGGTGAGGAGTGAGTATACACAACACGTATACTCAGTGAGGGCGAGACAGATATCGAATTGGAGAGAAAGAAATTCGTGCAATGCGCATAAGACAATTAAGCGATATATCTGATAAGTAAGCATTCAAGACAAACAATCAATACAATAAGCAATTACTGAAAGCATTAACACAACCATTCAAAGCTATACCACACTCTGAAGGCTATGGTTCACTCATATGAGCAATGTACCATTTCACGAGCGATACATCAATCTCGAGCTTGATGTTGACAACGAAGACAATAAGCGCGCATCCACCTTATAACACCAGTTTGGAATACCCCGGAAGTATCCATCAATTCTACGACCCAAATCTCCCTGGGAGGCAACCCAAGCGAGAAAGTGAATAGCAGCGGATCTAGAGCAACCAACACTGGCAACCCGAGGCTACCTAGAGAGGCCCATCACTCACGCGCGAGACACTTTGCAATGCAAGACTCGATACAAGGCAATAAACGAGCGATAGCACAACAATACAAACTAGTGACAACAAACGAGATAGCAAGCAATCACAATCAATACTAGCATTCAACTAACTTTTCAAGCATAACAAGCAATAATAAGCAACAATAACACCAATTAAACAAGTATATCAAGCAACCCTAAGCATTCTATAGGCATAATATCAAGATAACAAGCAAAATCACAAATCGGCCCCAACTATCAAAACACTACCATTTCCAAACGAGCCACGAGTTCTGGAAACCGACTTCGCCAATCCTCCTAGGTCACTATAAGGCACGTCTAAGGACCCCGAAACCCTTCTTTACCCTAGAATTCGCGCAAAGCCCCGATGTTCCCCCTTTGCTCGTTTGAACTACAACTATACTAACCAAACATCCAACCAACGCTATAATCGCACCAAAAGTGCTTCCATGGCCTCTCGAAACAATGCCATTATGCAAAACGAGAAAATGCTAAACTCGACCTAAACGACCCCGACTTTCACCAAGGCATAATTCACATTTTTTCCATTACGCAACCCAAACAAACCATGCATTTAGGCATTCTAGCATACCTAGCACATTTCTACGTCAACGGACAGCATAACGGAGTAACTTCATCGTTGAAGGGTTTACTATTCATAAACACTATTCATTAATCAATTTAAATTGCAATTTCGATTTTCAACCGTAGAAAATGCTAAAAAGCTATAAATACATGTTCTACAATCAACAAGGAACATTCTTTAAGCAACAAAACGATTAAAACAACAATCTATGCATAAGTTCTAAAAATTAAAGTTTAGACATACATTTTTCAAATGCGCAAATAACGATGAAACCCTCACCTTAGACGCTCCTAGACGCTAGGAAAACCTCGTAGAGTGCCTTGGAAACCACCCCGTCCAAGCTCACGCAAAGATTTGGTGATTTGTAGTTGAAATTCTTTTTTTTTCTCCTTCTTTTGCTCATGGTTTCAAGCCTTTCTTCTCTGTTTTTTTTCGTGTGCAATTCTGCTTATTTAGGAAAAAAATGACTAGTCAAAGGTCAAAGAATCGGTCAACCCGCTAAACCAAAACAGCTATGCGCGACCTTACAAAAACGGCTATAACTTCTTCTAGAAAACTCCAATTCACGAACGGTTTGAAGCCTCAGAAACTAGACTCATAGAGCTTTCCAACCATATATAATTTGCTACCTAACTCTTCCCCAATTGGTTCAGATTTAATTCTAAAGTTGACCCAAAATTTGACTAACTTAACATTGCATTTTTTTTATTTATAATCCCAAGTTTGCCCTTTATTAAACATTTCAAAAATTTCCACCTTGTCCTAGTTGGTCAATGTAGATGAAAAGTCAACTAGTTTGGTCAAAGAAGGTGAAAGGTCAATAAAATGCAATTTAAATGAACTTTAAATGCTATTGAATATATGCCAGGTTCGTGGTATCACATCATTCCCCCTTAAAACAATTGTGTCCTCGCAATTCTTCTTCCTATAGAACTCAGCATCATCTGAAATCCAATTCTGACTAATCTTCATCGGTTGAAGAATCCCGTTTACACGAATACCGAAGAAGAATAAAATTTCAACCAAAAGCGCCGAGATAATACCAATAAAGACCTAAGCAAAGATACTGTAGATAAAATCACATCACATATTAATGATAAGAAGAATACCGAATGAATACCCCATACACGAATCTCGAGTAGAAGTTCAACTATTACTGCCCGAGAATTTCCAAACAAGAAGCCAAATAAAGGCTCAAACAAAGGTTCCATCCAGAGGTCCAAATAAGTACCCCACTGGTCATGAATTTCATAGAAGAATTCCCTGATAAGAGTGCGAAGAAAATACTAAGAAACCCAATCAAATATACTTCAAAAGTTCCAAAGAAGCCTTCCAAATAATAACCCCATAGGACAACCCATTAGATTCCGAGTATCGCTATCAAATGCTGAGAAGAATGTCTAAGGAAATACTAGAGGAATTATCATGTGTCTAATAAGACAGTCAAGTTAAATAACAAATATAATTTTTCCAACTAGATGAGAAATCCGAGTAAGATTCCCGAGCAGGTGTACAACATACAAAACCAAACACCAAGGCCTCTTCACTATTCACCAGGAGAGAACTTAAACAATTTACCACCAAGAAAGCCCAAAGGATCCTACAGCATACCATAAGCAATATGAGATAATAAGTCTGAACAAGATTCCAAGTGTAAGACTTCCAATAAGTGCCATCAAGGAAAGATACTAGTAGAATGCCCACTAAGAATTCTATAAAATGCCATTGAAGAATTTCCAATCAGGGATGTCAGTATCACACCAATAAAGACCGAGACACATATACCATAGATAATACCGTGCAGTAAATCCAATTGAAACCCCAATAGCCAAGTCCACCAAAAAGTGCCAACAGAAGTCTCCAAAGAATACCCATTGAGAAAACCAAAGAATGCCCCAGAGAACAATCAAATAAAACCCCAAGAGAAAGCTACTCTTCACAACTGTTAATCACAGAGGAAGACCTTAGAGATTCGCCAATAACCGAGCTCCAAAAGCAAACACCAACTCCCAAATAAAGGCTAATTAAATGCCATTCATTTCCTGCCAACCCATACACCTTGAGTGGCTAGCTGTGAACCACTTTCTTCAGGGGAGGAAGAGGACTTACTTACCATTTCAATAGGACATGTATGAATGCCAATATATCGCAGTTATACACATGCCTTATACTATTATGCAAGCAAGTTCACAAAAGAGTTTATTCAACAAAGTCACTCAATCACGATAATCAAGTCAAGCACAACATAATCAATTCAAATCACAGCATAACCAATTCAAGACATTTCAATACATACATTACAAGCAATACTTCAAGCAAATAACAATTCACGAGGTCGATTCGATTCACGATGCCAATTCAATAAGTCAATTCGATAGACAACTAGATATTTCACCTTTCTTGAGAAACATTTAACACATAACACATAACACATAACTATATCACATAAGTGCATACATTTAAGTCAAGACACACAATCTCACATACAAGCATACACTTTCAAGACACACTTAACAAGTACACATTCAAGGATCACTACCCACCAGACCGAGGACCTTGTCCCAACTTATGAGCTAGACAAGCTCTGATACCACCTGTAACACCCCGATCCCTCTCGAGACCGGGAGTTCTATCAATCGATCTAGTCACAACCCAAACCAAACCCGGGCATAATTTTCAGGGAAAACAGATGGAGTCTCCCCTATTTCTAGGCGAAATGTAAAACATGCGATAGCATATAAGTGGACCAATACCATGTCCAAACATTCAAAACCACCTCAAGGTCATTCGACCCTCGGTTCTCAACAATTAAACTCAGCAAGTATACATACATTTCCAATTTAAAAGCTAACCTATCTCTTTTCATTTTTGACAAGTACACTCAAACTTGAAAATTAAACCATACTAAGCTACTGCATAAAATAAACTGTCATGCCATTCTAGCTCTTTTCCTTTGGACATTACAACATGCATTGAAGTTAAGTTATTCTATCTGATTACATAAACTAGCTTATCAATTCACCTCAACTACTTAGCTAAATTTAAATTACATTTCTTTTAACAATAAATACATACAACATATGGAAGCATATATCTTTACAACTTCGACACTCAAGCCACATAGGCATGCAAGACAACTCTTTAGGCACGAACTTTCACGAAATCATGAACTTTCCAGCTAACATGACATTTCCTGAAATGTGGTGGTGAGGAGTGAGTATACACAACACGTATACTCAGTGAGGGCGAGACAGATATCGAATTGGAGAGAAAGAAATTTGTGCAATGCACATAAGACAGTTAAGCGATATATCTGATAAGTAAGCATTCAAGACAAACAATCAATACAATAAGCAATTACTGAAAGCATTAACACAACCATTCAAAGCTATACCACACTCTGAAGGCTATGGTTCACTCATATGAGCAATGTACCATTTCACGAGCGATACATCAATCTCGAGCTTGATGTTGACAACGAAGTAAATAAGCGCGCATCCACCTTATAACACCAGTTTGGAATACCCCGGAAGTATCCATCAATTCTACGACCCAAATCTCCCTGGGAGGCAACCCAAGCGAGAAAGTGAATAGCAGCGGAGCTATAGCAACCAACACTGGCAACCCGAGGCTACCCAGAGAGGCCCATCACTCACGTGCGAGACACTTTGCAATGCAAGACTCGATACAAGGCAATAAACGAGCGATAGCACAACAATACAAACTAGTGACAACAAACGAGATAGCAAGCAATCACAATCAATACTAGCATTCAACTAACTTTTCAAGCATAACAAGCAATAATAAGTAACAATAACACCAATTAAACAAGTATATCAAGCAACCCTAAGCATTCTATAGGCATAATATCAAGATAACAAGCAAAATCACAAATCGGCCCCAACTATCAAAACACTACCATTTCCAAACGAGCAACGAGTTCTGGAACCCAACTTCGCCATTCCTCCTAGGTCACCATAAGGCACGTCTAAGGACCCCGAAACCCTACTTTACCCTAGAATTCGCGCAAAGCCTCGATTTCCCCCTTTGCTCGTTTGAACTACAACTATACTAACCAAACATCCAACCAACGCTATAATCGCACCAAAAGTGCTTCCATGGCCTCTCGAAACAATGCCATCACGCAAAACGAGAAAACGCTAAATTCGACCTAAACGACCCCGACTTTCACCAAGGCATAATTCTTGTTTTTTCCATTACGCAACCCAAACAAACCATGCATTTAGGCATTCTAGCATACCTAGCACATTTCTACATCAACGGACAGCATAACGGAGCAACTTTATCATTTCAAGGGTTTACTATTCATAAAACACTATTTATTAATCAATTTAAATTGCAATTTCGATTTTCAACCGCAAAAAATGCTAAAAAGCTATAAATACATGTTCTACAATCAACAAGGAACATTCTTTAAGCAACAAAACGATTAAAACAACAATCTACGCATAAGTTCTAAAAATTAAAGTTTAGACATACATTTTTTAAATGCGCAAATAACGATGAAACACTCACCTTAGACGCTCCTAGATGCTAGGAAAACCTCGTAGAGTGCCTCAGAAACCACCCCGTGCAAGCTCATGCAAAGATTTGGTGATTTGTAGTTGAAATTCTTTTTTTTTTCTCCTTCTTTTCCTCATGGTTTCAAGCCTTTCTTCTCTGTTTTTTTTCGTGTGCAATTCTGCTTATTTAGGAAAAAAAATGACAAGTCAAAGGTCAAAGATTCGGTCAACCCGCTAAACCAAAACAACTATGCGCGACCTTACGAAAACGGCTATAACTTCTTCTAGAAAACTCCAATTCACGAACGGTTTGAAGCCTCAGAAACTAGACTCATAGAGCTTTCCAACCATATATAATTTGCTATCTAACTCTTCCCCAATTGGTTCAGATTTAATTCCAAAGTTGACCCAAAATTTGACTAACTTAACATTGCATTTTTTTATTTCTAATCCCAAGTTTGCCCTTTATTAAACATTTCAAAATTTTCCACCTTGTCCTAGTTGGTCAATGTAGATGAAAAGTCAACTAGTTTGGTCAAAGAAGGTGAAAGGTCAATAAAATGCAATTTAAATGAACTTTAAATGCTATTGAATATATGCCAGGTTTGGGGTATCACAGTTGGGCCTATTTTCGGAGTCTAAAATCAAACGTTTTCATCAATTTTGGGCTACTTTTCTTCTATTTGCGCTGTTTCTTTATCCCAGATCATTCGTCGTGAGCAGTGAAAAGGACGACATAAAAGGGCATTGCGCCCTCAACATGACGGGTGCGATCATAGCAGCACTAATGCATCAGATCCCATCAGAACTCTGAAATTAAGCATGTTTGGCCGATAGTAGTACTAGGATGGGTGACCCCATGGGAAGTCCTCGTGTTGCACCCCCCTTTTTTGTTTTGTTTTTTTGCCCCGTTTAGGCTTTTCAAGATTCTTTATCAGTCACATTTCTATTATCGAGTCCCACGGCATCTTGGGCAAGACAATTTCACATCACGTAGAGGCTGGGCTCCCAAACCGAGGGTGCGGGACCTGTGACCAGGTCTCTGTCGCTCCGGTGCCCATAACTTTTAATCCGTTAGAAGTTATGTAGCGCACAGCATACCGTTGGAAAGCTCTCTGAGAGCTCTACGACGGGGGCATCAAGTCTAATCTTCTGCGCCTATTTTTGGAGTTCAAAATCGAACATTTTCATCAGTTTCGGGCTACTTTTCTTCTTTTTGCACTGTTCCTTCGTCATGAATAGTTCGTCGTGACCGGCAAAAAGGACGACACATAAGGGCTTTATGACCTCAACATGACGGGTGCGATCATACCACCACTAATGCACCGGATCCCAATAGAACTTCGAAGTTAAGCGTGCTTGGGCGAGAGTATCACTAGGATGGGTAACCCTATGGGAAGTCCTCGTGTTGTACCCCGCTTTTTTTGTATTTTTTTTTGCCCCGTTCTGGCTTTCCAAGATTCTTTATCCATCATATTTCTATTATCGAGTCCCACGGCATCTTGGGCAAGACAATTTCGCATCGCGTAGAGGCTGGGGTCGCAAACCAAGGGCGCGGGGTTTGTGACCAGGTCTTCTTCGCTCCGATGCCCATAACTTTTGATCTGTTAAGAATTATGCAGCGCACAACATACCGTTGAAAAGCTCTCTAAGAGCTCTACGAGGGGGGCATGAAGCTTGCTAGGCTAGGCCTGTTGTCGGAGCCCAAAATCGAACGTTTTCATCAATTTTGGGCCACTTTTCTTCTTTTTACGCTATTTTTTCATCCCAAATCGTTCATCGTGAGCCGTGAAAAGAACGATAGAAAAGGGCTTTGCACGCTCAACAAGACGGGTGCGATCATACCAGCACTAATGCACCCGATCGCATCAGAACTCCGAAGTTAAGCGTGCTTGGGCGAGAGTAGTACTAGGATGGGTGACCCCCTCAGAAGTCCTTGTATTGCACCCCCTTTTTCGTTTTGTTTTTTTGCCCCATTCAGGCTTTCCAATATTCTTTATCCATCACATTTCAATTATCGAGTCCCACGGCATCATGGGCATGACAATTTGGCATCGCGTAGAGGCTGGGCTCTCAAACCGAGGGCGCGGGGCCTGTGACCAGGTCTCCGTCGCTCCGGTGCCCATAACTTTTGATCCCTTAGGAGTTATGGAGCACACAACATACCGTTGAAAGCTCTCTGAGAGCTCTACAACGGGGGTAGCAAGCTTGCTCAGTTGTACTTATTTTCAGAGCCCAAAATTGAACGTTTTAATCAGTTTCGGGCCACTATTATTCTTTTTGGGCTGTTTCTTAATCCCGAATCGTTCGTCATAACCGACGAAAAGGACAACACATAAGGGATTTGCGACCTCAACATAACGGGTGCGATCATACTAGCACTAATGCACCGGATCCCATCAGAACTCCGAAGTTAAGTGTGCTTGGGCAAGAGTAGTACTAGGATGGGTGACCCCTTGGGAAGTCCTCGTGTTGCACCCCCATTTTTCGTTTTGTTTTTTTTGCTCCATCCAGGCTTTCCAAGATTCTTTATCCATCACATTTCTATTATCGAGTCCCACGACATCTTGGGCCAGACAATTTGGCATCGCGTAGAGCCTGGGCTCTCAAATAGTAGGCGTAGGGCTGGTAACCAGGTCTCCGTCGCTTCGGTGCCCATAACATTTGATCCGTTAGGAGTTATGTAGCACACAACATACCGTTGAAAAGCTCTCTGAGAGCTCTAAAATGGGGGCAGTAAGCCAACTCGACTGCACCTATTTTCGGAGCCGAAAATCAAACATTTTCATTAGTTTCGGGCCACTTTTCTTCTTTTTGCATTGTTTTCTCATCCCAGATCGTTCGTCGTGAGCCGTGAAAAGGACGACACAAAAGGGCTTCGGTGTCAACATGATAGGTGTGATCATACTAGCACTAATACACTGGATCCCATCAGAACTCCGAAGTTAAGCGTGCTAGGACGAGAGTAGTGCTAGGATGGGTGACCCCCTAGGAAGTCCTCGTGTTGCACCCCCCTTTTTCATTTTGTTTTTTGCCCCATTCAGGCTTTCCAAGATTCTTTATCCATCACATTTCTATTATCGAGTCCTACGGCATCTTAGGCAAGACAATTTCGCATCGCGTAGAGGTTGGGCTCGCAAACCGAGGGCGCGGGGCCTATGACCAGGTCTTCGTCGCTCCGGTGCCCATAACTTTTGATCCATTAGGAGTTACGCAGTGCACAGCATACCGTTGGAAAGCTCTTCGAGAGCTCTACAACGGGGGCAGCAAGCCCGCACTTCTGCGCCTATTTTCGGAGCCTAAAATCAAAGTGTTTCCATCATTTTTAGGACAATTTTCTTCTTTTTGTGCAGTTTCTTAGTCCAGGATCGTTCGTCATGACTGGCGAAAAGGATGACACATAAGGGCTTTGCGACCTCAACATTGCGGGTGCGATCATACCAGAACTAATGCATCGGATCCCATTAGAACTCCAAAGTTTAGCGTGCTTGGGCAAGAGTAGAACTAGGATGGGTGACCCCCTGGGAAGTCCTCGTGTTGCACTGCCTTTTTTGCTTTGTTTTTTGCCCCGTTCAGGCCTTCCAAGATTCTTTATCCATCACATTTCTATTATCGAGTGCTATGGCATCTTGGGCAAGACAATTTCGCTTCGTGTAGAGGCTGGGCTCGCAAACTGAAGGGGTAGGACCTGTGACCAGGTCTCCGTCGCTCCGGTGCCCATAACATTTGATTCGTAAGGAGTTATGTGGCGCACAACATACCGTTGGAAAGCTCTCTGAGACCTCTACGACGGGGGCAGTAAGCCTGCTATTTTGCGCCAATTTTCGGAGCCCAAATTCAAATATTTTCTTCAGTTTTGGGCTACTTTTCTTCTTTTTGCGTTGTTTCTTCGTCCTGGATCGTTCGTCATGACCGGCGAAAAGGACTACACATAAGGGCTTTGCGACCTCAACATGACGGGTGCGATCATACCAGCACTAATGCATCAGATCCCATCAGAACTAAGAAGTTAAGTGTGCTTGGGTGAGAGTAGTGCTAGGATGGGTGACCCCGTGGGAAGTCCTCGTGTTGCACCCCCTTTTTCATTTTCTTTTATTGCCACGTTCAGGTTGTCCAAGATTCTTTATCCAACACATTTCTATTATCGAGTCCCACGGCATCTTGGGCAAGACAATTTCGTATCGCGTAGAGGCTAGGGTCGCAAACCAAGGGCGCGGGGCTTGTGACCAGGTCTTTGTCGCTCCGGTGCCCATAACTTTTGATCCTTTAAGAGTTATGTGGCGCACAACATACAGTTGGAAAGCTCTCTAAGAGCTCTACGATGGGGGCAATAAGCCTGCTAGGCTGGGCCTATTGTTGGAACCCAAAATCGAACGTTTTCATCAATTTTGGGCAATTTTTCTTCTTTTTACGTTATTTTTTCATCCTAGATCGTTCGTCGTGAGCCGTGAACAGAACAACACAAAAGGGCTTTGCGCCCTCAACAAGACAGGTGCGATCATACCAGTACTAATGCACCAGATCCTATCAGAACTCCGAAGTTAAGCGTGCTTGGGCGAGAGTAGTACTAGGATGGGTGATCCCCTCGGAAGTCCTTGTATTGCACCCCCCTTTTTTGTTTTGTTTTATTGCCACGTTCAGGCTTTCCAAGATTCGTTATCCATCACATTTCTATTATCGAGTACGACAGCATCTTGGGCAAGACAATTTCACATTGCATAGAGGTTGGGCTCGCAAACCGGGGTGCGAGGCCAATGACCAGGTCTCCGTTGCTCCGGTGCCCATAACTTTTGATTCGTTAGGAGTTATACAGTGCACAACATGTCGTTAGAAAGGTCTCTAAGAGCTCTACGACGGGGATGGCAAGCCTGCTCGGCTGCACCTATTTTCGGAGCCCAAAATTGAACGTTTTAATAAGTTTTGGGTAACTTTTCTTCTTTTTGCGTTGTTTCTTTGTCCAGGATCGTTCCTCGTGCTCGGCAAAAAGGATGACATATAAGGGATTTGCGACCTCAACATGATGGGTGTGATCATACCAATATCCTATCAGAACTCCGAAGGTAAGCGTGCTTGGGCGAGAGTAGTACAGGGATAGGTGACCCCTTAGGAAGTCCTCGTGTTGCACCCCCCTTTTTTGTTTTGTTTTTTTTGGCCCGTTCAGGCTTTCCACGATTCTTTATCCGTCACGTTTCTATTATCGAGTACCACGGCATCTTGGGCAAGACAATTTTGCTTCGCGTGGAGGCTGGACCAGCAAACCGAGGGGGGGCCTGTGACTAGGTCTCTGTCGTTTCGGTGCCTATAACTTTTGATCCGTAAGGAGTTATGCGGCGCACAACATACCGTTGGAAAGCTCTCTGAAAGCTCTACAACAAGGGCAGCAAGCCTGCCCTTCTGCTCCTATTTTTGGGGCCTAAACACGAACGTTTTCAACAGTTTTGGGCAACTTTTCTTCTTTTTGCGCTGTTTCTTCATCCCGGATCATTCGTTATGACTTCCCAGATCGTTCGTTGTGACCTACAAAAAGGACGACACATAAGGGATTTGCGACCTCAACATGACGAGTGTGATCATACCAACACTAATGCATCGGATCCCATCAGAAATCTGAAGTTAAGCGTGCTTGGGCGAGAGTAGTACTAGGATGGGTGACCCCCAGGGAAGTCCTCGTGTTGCACCCCCTTTTTCGTTTTGTTTTTTAACCCCGTTCAAGCCTTCCAAGATTCTTTATCAATCACATTTCTATTATTGAGTCCCATGGCATCTTGGGCAAGACAATTTCACTTCGCGTAGAGGTTGGGCCCGCAAACTGAGGGGGTGGGGCCTGTGACCAAGTCTCCGTCGCTCTGTTGCCCATAACGTTTGATCTATAAGGAGTTATGCGACGCACAGCATACCGTTGGAAAGCTCTCTGAGAGCTCTACGACAGGGGCAGCAAGCCTGCTCTTCTGCGCCAATTTTTACAGCCCAAAATCAAATATTTTCATCAGTTTTGGGCCACTTTTCTTCTTTTTGCACTATTTCTTCGTCCCGGATCGTTCATCGTGACCGGTGAAAAGGATGACACTAAAGGGCTTAGCGACCTCAACATGACGGGTGTGATCATACAGCACTAATGCATTGGATCCCATCAAAACTCCGAAGCTAAGTGTGCTTGGGTAAGAGTAGTACTAGGATGGGTAACCCCCTAGGAAGTCCTTGTGTTGCACCCCTTTTTTTGTTTTGTTTTTTTGCCCCACTCATACTTTCCAAGATTCTTCATGCATCACATTTCTATTATTGAGTCTAACGACATCTTGGGCAAGACAATTTCGCATCGCATAAAGGCTAGGCTCGCAAACCGAGGGCGCGAGGCCAGTGACCAGGTCTTCGTCACTACGGTTCCCATAACTTTTTATCCGTTAGGAGTTATGCAGTGCACAGCATACCGTTGGAAAACTCTCTGAGAGCTCTATGATGGCGATAGGAAGCCTACTCGAATGCGCCAGTTTTCAGAGCCCAAAATGAAAAGTTTTCATCTGTTTTGGTCCACTTTTCTTCTTTTTGTGCTGTTTCTTCGTCCAAGATCGTTCGTCGTGACCGGCGAAAAGGATGACACATATGGGCGTTGCGACCACAACATTACGGGTGTGATCATACTAGCACTAATGCATCAGATCCCATCAGAACTCCGAAGTTAAGTGTGCTAAGGCGAGAGTAGTACAAGGATAGGTGACCCCTTGGGAAGTCCTCGTGTTGCATCCCCATTTTCATTTTATTTTTTTGGCCCGTTCAGGCTTTCCAAGATTCTTCATCCATCACATTTCTATTATCGAGTCCCACGGCATCTTGGGCAAGACAATTTCGCATCGCGTAGAGGCTAGGCTAGTAAACCGAGGGTGCAGGGCTTGTGACCAGGTCTCTGTCGCTCCGGTGCCTATAACTTTTGAACTGTTAGGAGTTATGTAGCGTACAACATATCTTTGGAAAGCTCTATGAGAGCTCTACGACGTGGGTAGCAAGCCCGCTCGGCTGGGCCTATTATCGAAGCCCAAAATCGAACGTTTTCATCAGTTTTGGACAATTTTTCTTCTTTTTGTGCTGTTTCTTCATCCCAGATCTTTCGTCGTGAGACATGAAACGGACAACACAAAAAGGCTTTGCGCCCCCAACATGACGAGTATGATCAAACTAGTACTAATGCACCTGATCCCATCAGAACTCCGAAGTAAAGCATGCTTGGGCGAGAGTAGTACTAGGATGGGTGACCCCCTGGGAAGTCCTCGTGTTGCACCCCCCTTTTTGTTTTGTTTTTTTGCCTCGTTCAGGCTTTCTCAGATTCTTTATCATTCACATTTCTATTATCGAGTCCCACGGCATCTTGGGCAAGACAATTTTGCATCACATAGAGGCTGGGCTCTCAAACCGAGGGTGCGGGACCTGTGACCAGGTCTCTGTTGCTCCGGTGCCCATAACTTTTGATCCATTTGGAGTTATGTGACAACATACCGTTGGAAAGCTCTCTGAGAGCACTACGACGGGGGCAGCGAGCCTGTTTGGCTGCACTTATTTTTGGAGCCCAAAATCTAACATTTTAATCCATTTCGGGCCACTTTTCTTCTTTTTGCCCTGTTTCTTTGTCCCGAATAGTTCGTCATGACCAACGAAAAGGACGACACATAAGGGATTTGCGACCTCAACAAGACGGGTGCGATCATTCCAGTACTAATGCGCCAGATCCCAACAGAACTCCAAAGTTAAGCGTGTTTGGGCGAGAGTAGTACTAGGATGGGTGATCCCCTAGGAAGTCCTCGTGTTACACCCCCTTTTTCGTTTTGTCTTTTTGCCCCGTTCAGGCTTTCCAAGATTCTTTATCCATCACATTTCTAATATCGAGTCCCATGGCATCTTGGGCAAGACAATTTTGCTTCGCGTAGAGGCTGGGCCCGCAAACCAAGGGGGCGGGGCCTGTGACCAGGCCTCCGTTGCTCTGGTGCCCATAACTTTTGATCCGTAAGGAGTTATACGGCGCACTGCATACCGTTGGAAATCTCTCTGAGAGCTCTATGATGGGGGCAGCAAGCCTGCTCTTCTACGCCTATTTTCGGAGCCCAAAATCGAACATTTTCATATGTTTTGGGCCACTTTTCTTCTTTTTGCGCTGTTTCTTTGTCCCGAATCGTTCGTCGTGACCGGCAAAAAGAACGACACATAAGGGCTTTGCGGCCTCAACATGACGGTTGCGATCATACCAGCACTAATGCATCGGATCCCATCAGAACTTCGAAGTTAAGCATGCTTGGGCGAGAGTAGTACTAGGATGGGTGACCCCGTGGGAAGTCCTCGTGTTGTACCCCCTTTTTCATTTTGTCATTTTGCCCCGTTCAGGCTTTCCAAGATTCTTTATCCATCACATTTCTATTATCGAGTCTGACAGCATCTTGGGCAAGACAATTTCGCATCGCGTAGAGGCTGGGCTCGTAAACTGAGGACGCGGGGCCTGTGACCAGGTCTATGTCGCTCCGGTGCCCATAACTTTTGATCCGTTAAGAGTTATGCAGCGTTCAACATATCGTTTGAAAGCTATCTAAGAGTTCTACGATGGAGGCAGCAAGCCTACTCGGCTGGGCCTATTTTCGGAGCCCAAAATTGAACATTTTCATCAGTTTTGGGCTACTTTTCTTCTTTTTGTGCTGTTTCTTCATACCAGATTGTTCGTCGTGAGACGTGAAAAGGCCAAAAGGGCTTTGCGTGCTCAACATTACGGGTACAATCAAACCGGCACAAATGCACCAGATTCCATCAGAACTCCGAAGTTAAGCGTGCTTGGACGAGAGTAGTACTAGGATGGGTGACCCCCTAGTAAGTCTTCATGTTGCACCCCCCTTTTCGTTTTGGTTTTTTGCCCCATTCAGACTTTCCAAGATTCTTTATCATTCACATTTCTATTATCAAGTCCAACGGCATCTTGGGCACGACAATTTCACATCGCGTAGAGGCTGGGCTCTCAAACCGAGGGTGGGAGGCCTATGACCAGGTCTCTGTCGCTCCGGTGCCCATAACTTTTGATCCGTTTGGATTTATGTAGCGCACAACATACTGTTGGAAAGCTCTCTGAGAGCTCTACGACAGGAGCAGCAGGCATGCTCGGCTGTGCCTATTTTCACATCCCAAAATTGAACGTTTTAATCCATTTTGGGCCACTTTTGTTCTTTTTGCATTGTTTCTTCATCCTGGATCATTCGTCGTGACCGGCGAAAAGGACGACACATGAGGGATTTTCGACCCCAACATGACAGGTGCGATAATACCAACACTAATGCACCGGATCCCATCAAAACTCCAAAGTTAAGCGTGCTTGGGCGAGAATAGTACTAGGATGGATGACCCCCTGGGAAGTCCTCGTCTTGTTTTTTTCCCTATTCAGGCTTTCAAAGATTATTTATCCATCACATTTCTATTATCGAGTCCCACGGCATCTTGGGCAAGACAATTTCGCTTCACATAGAAGAGGGGCCCGCAAACCGAGGAGGTAGAGCTTGTGACCAGATCTCCGTCGCTCTGGTGCCCATAACTTTTGATCTGTAAGGAGTTATGCGGCGTACAGCATACCGTTGGAAAGCTCTCTGAGAGCTCTACGACGAGGGCAGTAAGCCTGCTCTTCTGCGACTATTTTCGGAGCCCAAAATTGAATTTTTCATCAGTTTTGGGCCACTTTTCTTCTTTTTTCACTGTTTCTTCGTCCCGGATCGTTCGTCGTGATCGGTGAAAAGGATGACACATAAGAGCTTTGCGATCTCAAGATGACAGGTGCAATCATACCAGCACTAATGCATCGGATCCCATCAGAACTATGAAGTTAAGCGTGCTTGGGCGAGAGTAGTACTAGGATGGGTGACCCCCTGCGAAGTCCTCGTGTTGCACCCCCTTTTTTGTTTTGTTTTTTTGCCCCGTTCAGGCTTTCTAAGATTCTTTATCTGTCACATTTCTATTATCGAGTCCGACGGCATCTTGGGCAAGACAATTTCGATTCGCTTAGAGGCTGGACTCACAAACCGTGGGTGCGGGGCCTGTGACCAGGTCTCCGTCGCTCCAATGCCCATAACTTTTGATCCGTTAGGAGTTATGCAGTGTACAACATACCGTTGGAAAGCTCTTTGAGAGCTCTATGATGAGGCAGCAAGCCTGCTCGGCTGGGCCTATTTTTGGAGCCCAAAATCGAATGTTTTCATCAATTTCAGGCCACTTTTCTTCTTTTGCGCTATTTCTTCATTTCAGATTGTTCGTCGTGAGCCGTGTAAAGGACGACACAAAAGGGCTTTGCGCCCTCAACATGACTGATGGGATCAAACCAACACTAATGGAACAGATCCCATCAGAACTCCGAAGTTAAGCGTGCTTGGCCGAGAGTAGTACTAGGATTAGTGACCCCTTGGGAAGTCCTCGTGTTCCACCTCCCCTTTTCGGTTTATTTTTTTGCCTCGTTCAGGCTTTCCAAGATTCTTTATCATTCACGCTGTCTCCGACATGGACCCGGTAAAATTGAATTCTCCGTGAAGATGTGGAGTACCAACGGCTAGACGGTAAGACCCCGTGCACCTTAACTATAGTTTCGCAGTGACAATCTTGATCGAATATGTAGGATAGGTAGGAAGTGGTGACACACAACGACCAATCTTGAAAGACCACTCTTTCGTCTAAGGATGCCTAATCGTCGCACCGATCATTTGGGGAGAGGTGGGATTCTGCGTGGTAGGTAGTTTATCTGGGGCAGATTCCTCCTAAAGAGTAACGGAGGTGTGCGAAGGTAGGCTCAAGCTAAGATTCTGCTCGTGAGCATAATGGTATAAACCTGCCTGACTGTGAGACTGACTAGTCGAACAGAGATGAAAGTTGGCCATAGTGATCTGGGAGTCCCGTGTAGAAGGGCTCTCGCTCAACGGATCAAAGGTACGCCAGGGATAACAGGCTGATGACTCCCAAGAGCTCTTATCGACGGAGTCGTTTGGCACCTCGATGTTGACTTATCACATCCTGGGGTTGAAGAAGGTCTTAAGGGTTTGGTTGTTCGCCGATTCAACTAGTACGTGAGTTGGGTTTAGAACATCGTGAGATATTTTGGTTCTTATCTACCGTTGGTGTTAAAGGGAGAACTGCAAGGAGCCAACCCTAGTACAAGAGGACTGGGTTGGGCCAACCTATGGTGTACCAGTTGTTATGCCAATAGCAGCGCCAGACAACTAAGTTAGTATGGAAGAATTGCTGCGCCGCGGGAAATCCTTCTCTATACAAGTTTTTGGATGAGGTTTTTGAATAGAACTTCGATAGGTGAGAGGTCTAAGCACCACGAGGTGTGAAGCGATCTTGTACTAAACGAAACGACTTTCACTTTGCATAACAAAAATGAAAGAAAGTCAACCTATTCCTGCAATTGCGGTCAGTCTCGCTTCCTCTTTTAGTTGCCACCCCCTACTTGCTCATTCACAATTACTACCACAAGAAAGTCGCCCTTATCTCTAAAGAGGATTATGCACTCCACAACTTTTTTATGTTATGGGGTTTCGAAGACTGAATTTAGCTGCCAAACCTAGTCAAAAGAAAAAGCCAAGTCTCCTTTCTCTAATAATAAGGTAAGCTTCATAGTTCCAACCTATACAAAGGGCTATCGCCGCCGCTTACTAAGCGCTGGTTATATCCCGGCCAAGCAACCAAAGCCAGGGACCTAGGTGGGAATAGTAAAAGAAAGAGAAAGGGAAGAAGTAGGGTAGAGAAATTTGTCAACTTATCAGGCTTATGACCTGAAGACTGCAGGTTCGAATCTTGTCCCTGCCTAAGAACTTGAGATGATGGGGGAGCTGGTAGCCCGCACGTCGTCGAAGCAGGAATGGCGGGGAATGACTGGTCTCAGGCCAAAAGCTAGGGCTAAGTACTTGAGCTACGGTTGTTGACTCAGAATTTGAAGATTCCTGTGACCTGGCCTTTCTCAATACCAGGAAGCATCAAACATCACAGGCATACAAATAAAAAGAAGGTTCAACCATTGACGGAATGAAGATATCGAGTAGGCTAGTACCAATTCCCCTACATCAGTAGCAAAACAGGACTTTCGGTTAGTTAAACCATTAGAGGTAGGTTTTTACCCGCCTTTTCTACTTGAATTGATCTTGGCAAGGTCGGGAAATGATCGAAAATCATTATTGAATGTGAATAGCCACAACCAGAATGAGAATGAAAAGGCATAGTATAACACCTTTTTTGGGATACAAACCAGGAAATTAGGGCATCATATAGTCAAGCCAGAGTCAAGACGGAATTGTAATTTACATTGCCTTAGCTCAGGCTATTCAACTCATCTTATGCGCTTTTGAACGAACTCTAGCTCAAGGACTCCAATCAAAGACAGAGAAAAAACTAATGAGGAGTGCTGCTATTGCTTATTCAAACAGTCCCAATGCCGATTTTGAGCTTAAGTTAAGCCCAGGAAAGCAAATTCACAGTCGAAAATGAAGAAAGAGATTAGGAACAAGCTTAACACATGCATTTTGGACTGGACAAGGTTGGGAGCATGGGAGAGATTCTTATGGTGTGCTAAAAGGTTATATATTTTCGGTACCTAGCCCTAGAAATCAAGCTTCGTACCCTCATACAGGCAAAAGTTTTCTATTGTTTTCTTTCATTATTTATGTCACACTGTGAAAGTCAACTCCCAGCTCTCGTAGTCAGAGTAGCAATAGCAAACGGTAGTTTACTCGCGGGAATAAGGGGTTCTTGTTGGACTCCAGCAGCCCACATCAAGACTATATTCTGCTTTGGTAGCTTTGGGCAAGGCAGTACTGGTACTTAGTCGATCTTGCTGACGCCGTTTTCGGCTTTAGGGTGAGTAAGAGAATGGCATAGTGAGGTTTGAAGATGCTCGACCAATAGGGAAAGGCTGGATGGAATTCAGCTCGACAGATAAGGAGAGGAAGGTAGACGCTCAACCTATAGGGAGAGGGTGGAAGATGCTCGACGAATAGGGAGAGGAATAGAGTTGGCTCCTAAGCTAGGGAAGACCTCATCCGAAGGGAGAACCAATGATTTTGGTTTAAGCTCACATATGAGGAGGGCATTAATAGCCCCCTTAATATACAGATCCAGTGGTAGACCTCGACCTAACC
This sequence comes from Ehretia macrophylla, assembly GCA_037974665.1. NCBI lineage: Eukaryota > Viridiplantae > Streptophyta > Magnoliopsida > Boraginales > Ehretiaceae > Ehretia > Ehretia macrophylla. Next base: position 30,524,632 of record CM075781.1, read on the forward strand.
ATAGGTCAAGGGGAAGTGAGGCCTTAGTGTACATTGCCCATAATCTTTCAATCTTTAGATTGCAAGAATGTGCCAAACGTGAAAGAGACTGGTACCTTACTCCAGCTAGACGACACAAGGTCGAAAAGAGAGTGCAGGAAGACTTCATATGAACGGCCATCGCCCCGGGTGGTGAGCGTTCAAACAAGATTTAGTGAATATTGGGATAAATCCACAGTAAGACCACGAACCTTGAATCTCTTAGCAAACTTGGCAGAGCCCGTATGGGAGATCAGGGACTTTTGATAGGATATATCAACCCCAAGATCCCCCAGAGCAGAGCTATACACCAAGGCTACCTTCTCATCTGCAATCACAACATTGTCTCCAGGACAATGTAATCCTGGAAGAGTTGACCCGGATATACCTGTTCTGCCGCCCACCACACGAGTATGTGGTGGGAGAAGGAAAGAGAGGCCATGAAGCATAATAGCCAAGGGGCTGACCGGAAACAAATGAGACAGTGGTAAACCACTTTACAAACGGTACCTCGAACTTATTCATAGCTAGAGTGAAATTCAGTAGATGCGAAAGATCGATCAAAAAGGAAGCACATGACCCTAAACAAGAAGTACAATGGCCACCGATCAGTGGCTGACTTCAAGTCATAGGAGTAACATGTCTACCTACCTGTCAACTGGTCAAGAGGCTTTGCTATATCTACCAAAAGACGCCATCAGTAGGTAACCTTCGTAAGACAGCACAAAGCCACTCGTTAACAGGTCTAAGAAGACGCTGATTCACATAGTTCCCTATGGCAAATACACGTCGTTTTCCCACCCCTTCTAGCGAGCAACCCAAACGTCCTGTGACGATCCGTTCATAGCCAACACTATAGGGAAGTACTCGGCCAACATAGGCCTGGTACTAATCCAACGACCAACCTGAGAATAGCTTATTAGCTAGGTCTAAGGCATATCGTGTATAATGGTACCAAAGGGTCCCTTCTGACCACTGTTGGCCGTACGCATGGACAAACTTCACCAAGAAAGTGAAGGCACCCATTTCATATGGGTAAACAGTGAAACAAGACTTAGCTTTCGTGAAGATAGGATTGACGTCGTCCTTGATCAATTTCTTGGTCAATTGGGCGCAGGATTTGTTCCAAGTTGGTTCCCACATTATCCCTTGATAAAGGGGAATATGATCTATCTAGGGGTATACCGTGATATCTATCAAAGAAGGTAGCTTTTCAGCTATCCGATTGACCATTACATCAACTCAGTCCACATCACGGACTGGTGAGGTCATTGGCTCAAATAAAGATTTATCAACCTTCTTCGCTACCAAAATAATTCTTGATAGAGAGAAGAAAGACAACCAGTACTTGACCAACAGATCTACAGTCTCATCTTTCTAGTACATCTTTTGACGGATGAACGGAGGGATGATGCGAGGATAACCCTTTAGGGTTAAAGAGACGGGAATAGCCAGAAGCTAAGGAGGGCGTTTATCTCATCCATATGCTAATTGTAAAGAGCTAGCACATTGTTTTAGATAAAACGCAACATGCAAAGCACCAGACTTTTGCATAAGCCACTGGACTTCATTCGCATATAAGTAGACGGCTATGCACGACTCCTTGGTAAGACTATCAGCAGCCACTAATAAGATTCATTTTAAGAATCCCATTAGGACCGGAAAGTCTTCAAACAACAGCCATCTCAGCAGCGACACACAAATTAGGGAAGGAAAGAGCTTTGTAAAGCGATTCATATCGATTACTTAACGCCCTCTTCCCTGCTAGTACCCCTGTCCCATTAAGGTTAGATAGGGGAATACCCACCAAGGATAAAGATCAAAATAGAATATAATTAAGGTCTACAGAACTAGCAGGTGCAAATCTGTTATCAATCTTTAGATTTACGTTGGTGACCGGCTTGCTGTCCCATGATTTCCTCACTAGACAAAGAGTCGATCCTCCACTAATTCTGGTATGCCGACATGGCGATCTCCCCTATATAGGATCGCTCATTACGGGGAACCCTATAGGTAGGGGAGGGCACCTTGGTATAACCTAAGGAGTGGACTGTCACTGAATTCCATCAAAATCCAATGAGCAACCCACTGAGTTTACAACAATCATATTAGACTAAGAAGAGCCTTGGGATCCAATCCATTGGACAGACCGATGCTGCGCCTCATTAGACAGCAGCGAAATATACAAATCGATGTTAATCAAAGTTGGTATGCTCCATAGCTTAAAAATAAGGGCTAGCAAGCTTGCGAGGGTTGGTAGTGGCACGTAAGGTGCACCCTTATGTAAATGGCCTCCTGTCTTGGCTTGTGTTGTATAGTATGACGTCCACATCGTCTTTGACTCTTGTTCCTTAACTCTTCCCATCGTGTAGCCCACGGATCGGTTCGTAGGTTAGCTCATTAGTAAAGCAAAGAAATCCTACTAACGGTAGCGGTTGTACCTTTGACCTATGTGACGCTGCTTCTTTGATCATCGCATTCATTATTGATTCACATTATCTCCTCGGGCAGAAAGTCTCAAAGCTCTTTTGCCAGCATTGAGGAACCTGAGAATTTTGATTAAAGTAGTTATCTGATAGACACAATTTGACAATTAGCGGATGTATCACCTTCTAAACCTACTTTTCTTGAGTCAATAGAGTACGACTTGGATTAACAAAACCCATCCCTATCTGAGTTGAGACTTCTGAAGAAGTTTTCAAAGCAAGGGAGGAATTCACTTCTAGCTGCCTATTCAATAGCAATGATGTTTGATCACCGTCACGATATTTATTTGCAACTACTATAGCTAATCAATCCCCTGCTTTCATTATGTTTGATTGAAGATTGGAATCTTAATGCGATCTGAGAGCGGATCTAGGAATCCCCTGGTAGTAGTAGTTGGGTTGGTGAAATCCGATAATCGATTGGCTTAAGAAAGGCTTTCCCAACCGTCACATTGTAACTGAAAGTCCTGCCTACTTGTAGGCTTAGGGTAGTCCTCGAAAACCTTATTCTTTTACTGGATTAGGAAAGACCCGTAGGCTATGGATCTCACTAATGGAATGGGACTATAACCATACTTCCATGGTCTAGGTTCAAGGACAATAAAGATTGAGGCTTGGAGTATCTAAGGCTTCATGGACCCAATTTTTAGGGCTTTTAAGGACGGACTCGCATCTGTCCCAGGGATTGACCAGTGACATTACTAACTGAATTGCCCTAATATATGTATTTTTCCACAGGACTAAATCCATAGAAACCTTGGCTTAGTGCCATTACTGTAAGCGGCGGATGATTGGTATGCAGGATCGGTTGCAACAGTTTCACATGAATGTGAATCAAGAGATTGGCTTGAAAGGCTTTCCAACTAGCCATTGTACCTGAGATTGCGATAAGTTCTTCTTATTCTTTGAAGCTTGTTCTTGGTCATAAGGGAAATGGGGTGACAAAGAGCAGCTTGCTTCTCCAATTGGATCATTGCTCGACTCGATGGGTAACTTCTAGTGGTTTGTCGGGGAAGCTCTTGTTTTTCTTTTAGGAGTAGGTTGGTGGCATGGACACCTAGCCTTTTCTTATTGATAGTATTTGTTTGTTTGCTGGCACAGGTAGTAGATTCATTCTCCACTCCAGCAGTAGCAGATGTAGAATCTGAAAGATGGGATTCCCGGTGGATTGGATGCTTCCGTTAGAGCTTCTTCCCCTCCTGTCATTTAAGGGCACCTAGCTTACAATCATTAGTGAAAGAGTGCCAATTGACCCAACTAGCGAATTTGTTTACTTCAATCTTTTTCATTTCCGCGAATACCTCTCGAAAGCAGTCATTTTTCGGCTTGATAGCACAAGCACGATCCATCCATCTCCCTTTGGAGAGTGAGTAACAGGTGGAAGGACTGTCAATAGCAGGTAGGGTAAACGGATATGGATGGTAGTTGGGATCCCAAGTAGGAGAGCCAGCCAGGCCAGGTGAAAGAGGTAGTCTTTGATTACCCTTCTTTTGGGAGTTGGTTCTGGAATTCCATTGCCACTCCTCAATCTTCGAAAAATAGTCTAGTCCAGCGATAGAGGACTTGATACTTATCTTTGACAAGCCTCAATCTATGCTGAAGGCAGATTCTCTTATCGGTTGAGGAAATAGGTAGCTTGTAAGTCCACCCATTCTTCTTTTCCTCCTTAGCTTAGCTGCTCATGCCAATGCTCATGGGTACGGAGCCATAATTGCTGCTACTATTAAACTCTCACACTCTAAGAGAGTCCTACTGTCGACTCATCTTCTATCTAAGACCTCCTCAATGAGAGGATGCCTGAAAGCTGCAATTTTCTCAGGTCTAGTTGCGGTCCGCTCTTTTCTTTCACTTATTGGTACATCAACTGAACTCAGATCCATTAGAGCATCTTCAAACCTCTCCCTCTGGTTGAGTTGCTCCGCTCCTTGGCAGTCAGTCTATTACCCACCCCTGATCTCATTCCTTTTAGCTCAGGAACTTCTATTTTGAATTTGAGCTTATACCAAGCTCCTTTCCGTGTAAGCTATTCTATACGATGTCTTTCACAAAGGTACAGGGATTTGATAATTGATAGAGCTGGTGAATCTTTTCTTCCCTCATACGAACTTGGTCTCTCTAATACATCAATATGGTAGATACATCAGGTAGAAGATCAGCTGCTAATCTGCTACTCTCTTTGTGTTCAATCGGCTTTGAAGTTTTTTCACTTTTTTCGCTTAGCGCTTCCACCGATGAATGAATGCTACTTTCGTCTACGTATGGGTTATTATAGTTGCAATCCTCCTTCTATGGTCTTAGGCCTAGTTTCTTTCAACTAACAACTAAGCGCTTCGCCCATTAGTCTTTCTACTAAGCTCTAATTAGTCCTTCCCTTGAAGCCTGAGTTAAAGAATCCATCGATTCCACATCCCTTGATTCCAATTCCATTATTGGAAGTGCTGTTATGATCGATTTTGCTTCACCTCTTCATTAATAGCCTGGGAACTGAGATTCTTAATTAAAGTATGGCAGGTCCGTCACGCTTTGGACATGGTACAACAAGAAGAGAATTAGTAGAAATCGAAAGGGATTTACCCAAAACTCCGCTCTGATACCTTTTAAAGGAAAATAGGCACGCACACGGGTAGAGAGTCTACCTGAGTCATGCGGCCCTAGGTAATGCCTATTTTAGTGTAGTACCTGGGTTCAGCCTTCTCCTTGTTGAGTTTTGCTTATGATCTCTCTCTGAGTCTCTAGTTTGTTACCTTCTACTACCGATCTTCTCCTTGCTGCTCGCTTCATTTCTTTGATTAGTTTCATTTCATTTCTTTAAATAAACTAAAAAAAATACAATATGAACAGTAGCAAAAGAGTTTTAAACGATAGTAATCAGGGATGCTTCCAGCAAGAACTTAGACGGTATGCGATTGATCAAGTTGCGGTCAACACAGCTTCTGCCCAAACGAGGTACATTCATCCCAAACATTATAGCTCTAATCGTTTCCAATAAGTATCTTTTTTTCCTCTTAGCTATTCATATGCACAAGATCTTTGATGAACAGTGCCTCTAGAAATAAGATATTGAGAAAATTCCGTGGACATGTATTCTCCTCCAGAATCAGATCGTCAAATTCATTTTTTTGCATTTGAAATAATGTATGGCTTGTCGATTGTGTGCCGTTCACTCCAACATGGCAAAATTTTGTAAATGTTCATGAAGAGGTAAAGTCCTTCTTGATGAGCCAGGAATGTCTGATAATTATTAGTGGTGCGGAAGTTAAACTGGAGGATGTGGCGAGTAAGAAGCCATTTTCATGTTGTTTTGGTCTGGTAGGGCAATATGCATGCGATCATAGTATCTGTAGCTGATAAGATGTGCCTCCATATATATTATATAGGGGCATTACAAACCCAAGAAAGGCATGGCGTACTTTGAGATAAGTTAATGAACATGCGCCCGCAAGTAAGCGTCAGTGATTGGAGACTGAATAACATAGCCTGAAGCGGGGTAGTTTGATTCTTGTTACTGTATTAAGGTGAAGAACCATTGTTATCAGTTGGAGGCTCTTGGTATGAAAAACTATGATGCCGATAATCTTAGTCAGATCATGAAGGGTATAAATTTCAAAATCTGATGGGATAAAGAAGTCCTTGCTACTACATCAACATAACCCTTCCTTATTTTCTTAATGCAAAGGTGCATGATAAGACGTTTATGTACAGGTGGCTGAGCCTGTCTGGACAAAGTGTAGATCCTAATCCTAGGGATATACTTTTGTTCACTTCTACGTCCAAATTCAATTTAAAGGGAAGGCAAAAGTAGGATCAGGGACCTTTTCCAAGAAGAATCAGTGGAATAGGGTGCGTGTCTTTGGTGCAGGCAGATGGGGCACTACGTGATAGAATTCACAGCAAAAATGTTTCTTGTTAAAGAAGATAATGAGGAGAGGTAGACAGGGGAGGCGCGACACAAGCATATTTAGTTTGCGGAAGTGAAAAGAGCTCGTGATGCGGTCTTTGACTTTGGTACACATGATTATGCATTCTTCGCTGAGGGCGGGTCTTCAGTTGCTTCACAAGGACAGCAGGGTAGTTGTTTCGTACCTCATGTGGTTGATCCAGGGAGTGTAGATTTCCGCAGCAGTTTGATCCTGGTTGGACAGATAGTGGTGCCACTTGGTTTGAGTCGTCCTTGTGAAACCCCCACTTTTTGTTTTTATCTCGTTTTGAGTGTCTTTGCCTCGATTTGCGTGATTTGACCTGTTTATGTGTTATATGAGTTAGAATGTGCTAAATATGTGATTCATATTCCTAATACATGCTAGGTGTGCATTCATAAAATTTTCATAAAAAACGGCATCAGAAATTTTATCGACGATTTTTGTGAATAGTATTTTGAACACCTGTTCGCTAAAATTTTTACAAGGGTGTTTTAAACGTCTTAAAACCTAGTCCTCTATTATTAATAGACCCATGTTTCATAAAAATTGATTCTGAAATAGAATATTAATTTAAATAGACTTTTCAGGCGAAAAATAGCATTTTTGAGCCAAATAGTGATTTCTTCTAAACCCGATTCTTGCATTGACTTTAGCTTACCTAGGATATATTAATATATATGTATTTATATGTGGTATTAAATGATTTTAGATTAATTGTGCATTCAAAAGACATTTGAAAACAAATAATATGACTTTTCACATTCTTTTGCAAAGATCACGTTTTTAGCCGAGTCGGGTGAAAGTCTTTGCATGAGAAAACTCTTGTCACCTAAAAATAAACTAATTAATGTTTTGAGCAAGAAATAGTCTAAAATTGAATTAAAAGACAAGAAAACACTAAAAATAACTAAGTGTCAACTTTAACTTTCTTTTATTTGTTTGACCTTTGCTTAATATATCATCAACACACATTAAAAGCTCACAAAACACACTCATTTTATACACACATTACCGAAAATCCATGAGGGAGAAGAAAGAAGGCATTTTCAAGGTTTTTCAAAGCATTTTTCACATAGATTTTGCAATTCAAGTCCAAATCACTTCATTCAAAGCTTGATTTCACTTGTTGGGCGTCCATTCTACATCTTTCTTGCATCAAAACACATCAAAGGTGAGAGAAAAATTCTAGATCTCAAATGTCATCTTTTATGTTTTTGCGTATAATTGAATTTTGAACCGTTAGAAAGTTGAATTGATGTTATATTATTGCTCAGTGCATGCTAAGGATCGTTTATATGCATTTATATAAGATTTGAACAGTTGTAGCATGAATTTTTATTTTTGGGTATTAAAAGTTGAGTTGTTGGCTATTTGTTGAATATTTTGAGTTGTAGTGGTTGGAATCGATTGCCATCGATTTGTAAAAGTTTGTTAAATACGGGGTAGTGCCGTTGTAATGTCGAAATTTTGATTGTGATGTCGGTGTGAAAGTCCAGAAATTTCAGCCTTGGTGCATTGAGGTTTTAGGGTTGTTGGGCTTGATTTGGATGTATTTTAGTTGGTTTCCAAGGGGGCTTATGTAGTTGATTGAGTGAGTGAGTGATAGGAACTGGTTTGGAGTTGTTTGGATTAGTAGAATATAAGTTATGATTATTAGAAGTGTAGATTGTCTTTCTTTAAAATGTTGATTATATGCCTTTAGATGATCGGGTTGTGTTTGAGTGATTGAACAGTGAGTTGTTAATGGTTAGATTAGGGTTTGGTTGTGTGTCTAATGCATGTTAAGTTGGGTGGCCTACTTTGTCATCTAACTTAGTTATTTAGTTGTTTATTGATTAATTGATGTTATGTTGTTGTGATACTATTAATTGATTGATGATTAATTGATTATGGATTATTGATTATTGAATATTGATTATTGATTATTGATGAACCGGGAGATAGTCAATGGAAAAGGTTGTCCTCCTGTGATTGAATGTTTATTTTTATTGTTGAGTCTTGATATGTGTGTGCCACCTCTCAAGTGGCATCGGGCCGTCAGGTTAAAAACGGCATGACTATCAGAGGCTACCCTTATCTTACATGGGCGGAGATGACATGGCAGGCAGGGCTAGTGAGGTACCACGGGTATGTGTGTAATAGGGGTGATTAGAAGTTGGTTGAGATCGTGATGGCGTTTGGAGCTACACCAACTAGAGTATCCTTTATTGAATGGTCATTATAGTTTATATGTTTATATTGTTATTGATGTTTATTGCGTGTTTACTGCTCAAAGGATCATTTCCAAGGAGTATAGTAAATACTGTTAGAGATCTATCGAATCCTCGCTGGACTTGTTTTATATAAGCTCACTCTCAATTATTGCATACATGCATGTGTTACTGATTCTGACTACGGGTACGTGCCTCTTGAAGAGGGAAATGTGCCATATGTGGATGAGTCTTATGTGCAGGAGTCATTGCCATGAAATTATCTTAGTTGTTGTAAAACAATGTATTGTATAACCTATTTCAATATAAAGACGTATGTATGTTGATTTAGTAGTCTTTATTTTGATCATGACTAGATTACTAAGTTGGTTATAATCTATTTTGAATGTATGTCTAGCCTATGTATTAAGTTGGAACGGAGGCGTATAACTATAAATGGATTGTCGAAGGAATGATTATTGTATAATATAGTAATGTTGTATGTTGTTAATTTAATTGAGGAGTTGATTGTTGAATGGTTTGTGGAACTGGTTGTATGTTATTCTGAAGGGGTTGGTTTAGAGCCTCAGTGTCTTAATTACTATCGTTATACTGCCGAAATTCCGTTGCGTCCTTACTAATCATAGGAGGGGTCGAGTTGGGGCCTGACAGTCCTCCCTTAACCGATTCTGAAATCCCCATCTAAAAAAAAAGAATTTGATTATGTATGCGCCGGTTTACCATTTTTTTCATTAATCACCGACGGTTGGTTGAAACCCTAGAGTATGGTGGCTAAGTCTTATGAACAATATCTTCTTGCTAAATCTTGCTTGACCGTTAGAGGCAGAGAATTTCTCAAAGCCAGATCCTGCCTTAAGTGAAGTGAAGTTGCAACTTAAGTTCGGCGGATCTGACTTCTGGGTCTTGTACAGTCGTTGTTGTTGACTAGCCAATACGTGATTTAGGAGTCACCAGATAAACGACTGTTAAGTCCAGTGACTAAGTTGACACAGACGGTGTCCATCCGATGTCTTCAGGTCAGATCAGCATAGTGTTGCCTCAGTCTTCGATCGCCCAATAGCTAAATCATTCGTCAGGGTTCGCCCGCCTTATCAAAGTCGAAGTACGTGGGGTCCATTTGTAAGAACATCTCTTTTTGGGTCATCAAATTGCCGAGTTGACTTCTCACCAATTCGCATTAACGCGATCCAAAGAGTCGATCACAAAGCGGATTCGCTCGCCCATTCGCGTTTAGGTTTGATTCAAAGAGGCCGCGGTAAGGTGAAGAAAAGTGTTAATTCGCGTGGCCTTTGAGAGAACAGTTCTCAAACTTGATAACTTGCTTGTTCATACTTCCTGGGGATACTAGTTTCTTTGCAAAGCTTATAGTTTTTTTTTCAATCAAAGAGAAAAAGATCTGATTCGGGATAGCACTGTTCACAGTGAAAACACCCTTCGCTTGCTAACAACTAGGGGCAACTTATTGGACTGGCCCACTACGTACTATCAATCCATAAACAATAAAGAGACTGCATTGGTACCGTACTGGCTTGCACGGAATGCAAGGACTGAGATCGACAGACTGTTTCCAAGCGGCTTTTCTGGCACTCATACTTATACGGATTGGACTTTAACCGTGCTACTAGGCCTAAAAGTAAAAGCTTTCCCTTTGTGTACTAGTCCTTCTCCCCTCCATTCAGGAGCTAGTTTTCAATCTCCCAATCCTAATGCTACTACTCTTGAGACAATCTTGCTTGGCTTACTTGCTTGATACGGTTCCTGTACATTATTCACCCTAGCACACAAAAATACCATGTGTACCGAGATTCGATCCAGTTTTTACTTATGATATCTTGGTTACAATATTGTTCGCATAGATGCGGAGGTGGCCATTTCTGACAATTCATATTGGAAAAGTGTAGATTGAAAGCAACCATCTGTGCTTTCAAATGAAGGCTATTCGTAGATCAGCACCTTTCCTTTTGCCAGTTCAAAGAAGTGGAGCAAAGGGTACCTCTATTCTATTAAGGGACGCATAAATCACACATGAAGTTTGCACTGCACAGGATTTATTTTAGAAACACACAATCGATTGAATGAACCCTTAATACTGCGAAGGAACTCCACGGCGAGAATCCCTTCGCTCACTAACCAATTCTTTATTTAGATTCCCGTGTTCCCGTACAATCAATCATCAATCAATACCTAAATGCTCTAGCTTTCCACTCCTTATTGCTTATTTATAAAAGGCTAACAGCCGATATGCGATAAGGCGGCATTTATTGCCTTAAGTGATATCGCCGAATCTCTTCGCAGGTCATTCGCACGTGTGGAATGGAATACTATAAAGACTGAGGCTCACCCTGCCTTTTAGACTCTTATGAAATTTCGTATAGTAAAGAAAAGGGATTCGTCTTGTAATTCTAAGAGCAGGTTGAAGCTTATTACTTAACCCCACCTTCTGTAGGCATCTTCGGGGCATAGCCCTGCTAATCAAATTTGTAATTGCATGCAGAAACCGAAAAGAATAACGAACCCATCAAGATTATAAGCCCTATAAAGTCGAAACAGTCTGAAGTAGCAGCACATAATAGTCAAAAAAAATGTCGTGCTGGGCCAAACTGGTATATATGGAAGAAAGCAACTCTATATTATTACCAGGTATGAATGTGTCGATGACGTCATATGCCCCATTTTCCCTCTGTCAACAGGGAGCAACCTCATTCTCAAACGAACGACCATTTTTTTTCCCAGGAAAATAAAAATCAATCCTATTTGTAAAAAAAAGTCCCCCGGTTTATAAAGGGGAGGTTATGCCTCTCGATAGCCTTTTTAAGGCAACGAAAGGGTCTACTGTTCTTGAAGTCTCCCTTAATTTCCGATAGGAATTCTTCAAGAACTGCCTCCTTGACGTACTTCCCCATTCTCGTAAAGAGCACGAATTCTCGGATTTTCTCCCGAGATTTATTTATTTATCGGGGGAGATACCCTTCCCTACGAAGTCCTTTTTCGAGTTCTATCTCGATATCCACATGGGTTTGAACCTCGTGCTCGAAGCGAAGAGTTTCAAGGACTGTTTAATTTCGATAGTCCAATCTGTCCACAAGCTTCGCGCGGAGCTGTAACGTGCGCTCCTCTTCCTCTAGCAAAGGCTAGTCTAGTTCATCTCAAAGGAGGTCCTGGGGAGTTTCTGGGGCTCCATGCGGTTGTTGGAAGGGTTCCGAAGATGATGCCTCCCCCGAAGTCCCACGGGGCAACATATCAGTCTCCGTTTGGACCATATGAAAAAGAATCAAAAGGAAACTCCCCAACACCCATGATGAGTTGTATAAGCCCGGAAAAAGCCAAAGGAGTAGGCCCCGTATAGCTTGGCATTCCTAGTGCCGGATTAGGATTTGTCAAGTGGTGAAGTAGGCACGGGTATCAACGTCTAAGCTCACAGTAAACATATGATGAGCCCAAACAAGAAATCCAAGAACACCTATACTGATCATGGCATAAACCATGCCTAGATACACGAAGACCAGTTTTCCCAAAAAAGTCAAAAGGATATGACGAACCCTAATAAACAGATGATAGGACCGGGCTAAGGCCGTTAGTGTTGCCCCTATTAGTATTAGTTTTGATGAAGAAAAGAAGCATTTGAAGAAAGGATGATAGGTGAAGCAAATCAAACCCATTTTAAGATAAAGAAGGTAAAAAAACAAAACTATAGTGACAAGCAAAACTCTAGAAATTCTATTGAAAATCGAAAAGGTCGAACTATTGGAAACTACTTTTCCTATAAATATTGGTTTTATCCCAAGAAGCGATCGAAATAACTGTTGCATGTTCTGCAGTTAAATAGAAGCTTCCACCACCACAACCTCAGCGGTCATGATGACAACCTCTCCTAACGATATATTGGACCGTCGGCCCTCTTAAGGTGAAGAGTGGGGCTTCCGCGATACCCCATGCAGAGCCATACAAAAGTATGACCACCGCTTCTTAAAGATAGCCCCAATCCCCATTTGAAAGCTTGGGATCCTGTCCCTTGGATGACTTTAGTAAAGGGAAAATGGCAACTAGGCCCCACAGTGGTAGAACCTGGTGAACCGGGCATACATTATTCTCTTACGATATTTTACTCAGCTTGAAAAGGCTTGAAAAGAAGCCTCAAGCCGATAAGAACTCTTCATTATGTTCGACAATTTCTAAAGAAGAATTGAGAGTGATTGACCTCACGACACACATGCTATATGTTCATGCCAAAAAAAGGCGAGATTTCCTATTCTTAATTAAAGGAGTGAAGCGCTTAGTGGTTGAAGTAGAGGAGAGCTAGAATATGTCAATTTTCCTAGGGAAAACACACAAGCATGAAGGAAGAATCGAAAAGGCACTTTATCCCCCACTAAGGATTGGAAGAAGTGCTATAGGAGAGAGAACAACGGGAGGTACAATCAAAAGCATTTACTGCGCTCAGCAAGACGAATCCTCCTTCTATAATCTTGATAACCAGCTCATCTCTGCAATACTGTCTATATGTGTACCACATCGAAGAAGCTCTTTAAGAATATTTCCCGAACTTCTTCAGTCAATTTTCCAACTTTATTATGCCGATTCCTCTAGCAGCTCAATCGTTTAAGATCAATCCTTTCGGTTGAATGTCCTATGCTATGGCCTGACCCTCTTTACACAAATGAATCCTTTCAAATTTGTTCCATTCGAATGCCCCATACGATACGCATCCTCACTCACAGACTGTAATTCAAGCTGCACTTCGAGTTAGAGATAGAAAGCTAGTTATAGGGGCAAAGCGCTCTACGGACCGCTCATGGACGAAGCTTTGCGGTATTCCACTGGAAAATAGGAAATCCTATGTGTCAAGCATATAACTATCCTTAGTTCTTAGCCTGGATCCAACATGTAATCGACTCGAGGAGAAATGGCCCCTTCAGATCTATTATTCTATCAAATAGCCCTTTTTAAATTGTCGATTTCGGTCGGGCTCTAGAAAGATTGATTCCAAAACCACAATTGTACACCACCAAAAGAAAGGGCTATTTTTTCGCATATTTACTAGTTTCCCCCAGAAACGTACAAAGTATAAACCAGTGGAAACTAGATCTTCCTAGATCCTCAAAGCCTTTTCTTTTCCTTTTTTCTTCCACCCACAATACAAGATTGTAACTTACCTTTGACATTCTGCACCTGTGATCCTACTCACCGACCTTCTTTATGGAGGGGGCCAATCGATCTCACGACGATGAGTAATCCACATACTTCAATACGAGAGCAACTAAATAAAGGTCAGTTATAACTCACTTTGATCAAATAGTACTTAGGTATAGGATTTCCAGCGGAAAGGTAGCCCTGCCCGCTTCTTTATCCTTGTATGCACAAATCTATCTCATAGCAAGTAGCACTGTCAAATTCAGTTACTTAGTACATAGATTTGAAAACAACTTAGCGCGGGAAGTCCCATATCTTGTCTTAGCCTCACCTCACCTATTTCTCTCAAAACGAAATCAAAATGAGATAGAATTTCTTAGCTAGATCTGGGCTACCATGTTCCCTTAGACAAAAAAAATAATACCTAGACCTGCTGTCTGTACTCGCAAAGTAGGATCAAGCTTAGTCTAGTAGAGACAGAGGAGAGCAAAAACAAAGTCAAAGGAGGAATCTATTTTTTTTTTTAGCATTTTAAGATTGGTTGACAACATCCAATGTCTCCCACGAGGGTGCAAGAAAGTCGTATTTTTTTCTAGGCGGGGGTATAGCCATTTTTAAACACATTTGAGTTGGTGCTCACTTGTAGGAAGATTCCCCGCTCTAAAGTAAAGTATTTTTGGAGTTCCTTCAAAAGAGGTTGGGATTAGAGTTTCAATTGGATACGCTCTGGTAAAATTGTTATCTACTGATATACTGCTTGAGATAGGGCATGCTCTCCCTTCTGCGTATCGAGAGAAAGAAACAACTTCCGGAGGGCACAAAAAGCTTTCTTTTTTGGGGGTCAACAGAGAAATTCATACATATTTTATAGGAACCACAAGGAATGGCAAAATCACTGATCCAGCAATGGCAGGTGATACCTATGTTGAGATTACAGAGTGGGTCAAACAAAGGATGATACAGATGGGCCTCGCCCCAGGATACACAAGCGCGCTCAACATCCTTTATCAATGTGTATCAATTTCTCGCTAAAGAAAAGTGGCTTAGATCGAAAGTTTAGAGTATCCAATGATTAGCTTAGCCCGCTGATAAGCCCACATAGGAAGTAAGAAAATAATAGTACCAAAACGACTCGGTCATTCACAATTAGACATTTTGACACTAGCCAGAGCATACTACAACAGCAATGGGAAATTCCAATAGTAGCTAGTATAGAACTGGAAAAGGCAGTTTCATTCTCAAATACTTTTCTTATATATTTCTCAACAAATCAATCTAAAGCCAAATTCTCAACCTCGAAATTTTTATATCAAAGAGCTTCGAATCTAACTTAGGAACAGTAGTAAGGACTAGAAGGGAGGTTTTATGAGCAAGCAAGAACAAGGCATGAATTGAGGCCTTCTTGGCTGGCCTATCTTGTCTTTCGCAGAATTACCGATGACTGCTGATGCCGCGACAGGATCAGAATGAGCTGGCATTCCATAAACTAATTCCTTAGCAAATGAATACGCACTATACTCCCAGCAGCATATTGGCCAGGCCATTCTCCTAAGCCTAATTCCTGAAAGAATAGAATGGTTCAAAGGCTATCTCCGAGTGAGGAAGTGAATTAGAAAACCGGGTATTCCCACTATGTCTAGATTTGAATAAGGGGCCTATCGCGGATAAGTAAAAGATTGCTATAGAAAGGAAGTAAATCTGGCTAGCTTGGTCAAAAGAAAAAACGAGTCCATCTTTAGTGGCATAGCCAAGAACAATATAATTATCGCCCGCAGGGATGAGTGAGAACTCAAAGCGTAATGGATTTCTTCCTGCTACCATTGGAACCCCCAAATCAAAGGAAAAGATCAGATCGTATACACACACTTTGAATGCTGGATAGCCAGATCAATCATATTATCTAAAATTGGAAGGATGGGTTAGATGCACTAAACCATCCGCTTCTGCTAGTATTAGACCGTTCGTGCCAAGGAAAGAAGTCCCAACGGATTCTTCTTTCACCCCGGAAAGGGATTCGTGTACTGATTGCTTGCCTTACTAGCTTTATTGTTATGGACATGTCTCACTAGCAGATTCAGTCCCTTCCTTATAGACTTGCTGTCCAATCTTTTCTACAATCCTTTCTATCCTCTGGGCATCAATCCCATGTAAGCAAAAAGGCATTTGCTTTGTCCAATTCCTCCTTAACACCCTACTCTATTCCGAAAGTCCCACAGGGCATTCTTCCACTGGCCATTGGAAATATGAATCTCTACCTTTTGAATAAGTTGCCTAGCCTTAGCGGATTCCTCCCTCTAAGAGGGAAAGTGCTAATGTAACACCCCGATCCCTCTCGAGACCGGGAGTTCTATCAATCAATCTAATCACAACCAATCCAAACCCGGGCATAATTTTTAGGAAAAACGGACGGAGTCTCCCCTGTTTCTAGGCACAAACAACAAACTTGCGACATCATATAAGTGGACTAATACCAGGTCCAAACATACAAAACTTCCTTAAGGCCATCTGAGCCTCGGTTCTCAACAATTAAACTCAACAAGTATACATACATTTCCAATTTAAAAGCTAACCTATCTCTTTTCATTTTGACAAGTACATTCAAACTAGACAATTAAACCATACTAAGCTACTTATAAAATAAACTATCATGTCATTCTAACTCTTTTCCTTTGGACATTACAAACATGCATTGAAGTTAAACTATATTACTGAATACATAACTAACTTATCAATCTACCTCAACTATTTAGCTAATCTAGATTACATTTCTTTTAACAATAAATACATACAATACATAAAAGCATACATCTTTACAACTTCGAAAACTCAAGCCACATAGGCACGCAAGACAACTCTTCAAGCACGAACTTTCACGAAATCATGAACTTTCCAGCTAACATGGTATTTCCTGAAATGTGGTGGTGAGGAGTGAGTATACACAACACGTATACTCAGTGAGGGCGAGACATATATCGAGGTGGAGAGAAAGAAAGTCATGTAATGCAAATAGACATAGTTAAGCAATAAAGTCAATAAGAAAGCATTCAATACAAACGACAATATAATAAACATTCAAGAAATCATTAACACAACCATTCAAAGCTATACCACACTCTGAAGGCTATGGTTCACTCATACGAGTAATATACCATTTCACGAGCGATACATCAATCTCGAGCTTGATGTTGACAACGATGACAATAAGCGCGCAACCACCTTATAACTTCAGTTTGGAATACCCCGGGAGTAACCATCAATTCTACGACCCAAATCTCCCTGGGAGGCAACCCAAGCGAGAAAAGGGAATAGGACATGGAGCTAGAGCAACCAACACTGGCAACCCGAGGCTACCCAGAGAGGCCCATCACTCACGTGCCTAACACTATGCAATGCAAGACACGACACAAGGCGATAACGAGCGATAGCACAACAATACATAATAGAGGAGATAAACGAGATATCAAGCATTATCAACAATTGTTAAACATTTCAATCAACAATCAACTCTAACAAGCGTAATAAGCATTAGCAAGCATTTACAATCAAATAAGTAACAAGAACAATACCAACTAACATTATCAAGCAATAACAAGTATTCTATGGGCATTATAAGCATTCTATAAGCAACATAAGCATTCTATAAGCAACGTAAGCATTCTATAAGCAACGTAAGCATTCTATAAGCAACATAAGCATTCTATAAGCAACATACTATGAAAACACACAGAATCACAAAAATGACCCCAACTTTCAAAACACTACTACTTTCAAATGAGCCACGAGTTTTGGAAACCGACTTCACCAATCCTTCTAGGTCACCGTAAGGCACGTCTAAAGACCCCGAAACCCTACTTAACCCTAGAATTCACGCAAAGCCCCGATTTCCCCCTTTGCTCGTTTGAACTACAACTACCTCAATCGATTACCCAACCAATGTCACAACTGCACCAAAAGTGCTTCCATGACCTCCCGAGACAATGCCATCATGCAAAACGATAAAATGCCAAACTTGACCTATACGACTCCAACTTTCACTAAGCCATTTTTCTCCATTTTTCCATTACACATTCCAATTAATCCTTACATTTAGGCATTCTAGCATATCTAGAACCTTCCTACATCAACAGAACGCATAACAAAGCAACTTCATCAAAACGGGGGTTTACTATTCACTATTTACTATTCAATTAACAATTTATATTTCAATTTCGATATTCAACCGCAGAAAATGTTAAAAAGTTATAAATACATGTTCTACGATTGCTAGAGAATATTCTTTAAGCCTCAAAATGATTAAAATAACAATATACGGATAAATCCCAAAAATCAAAGTTAATACACAAAATATTCAAATGCGCAAATAAACATGAAACCCTCACCTTAGACGCTCCTAGTCGCTAGGAAAACCTCGTAGGATGCCTCAGAAACCACCTCGTGCAAGCTCACGCGAAGAATCGAAGATTTGAAGGTTGAAATGTTTTTTTTTTCTCTTTGGATTTTCGGCCTTGCCCTTTCTGTTTCAGCTCTATTTTTTTATTTTTTATTTTGTGCTATTTTAAGCTTTAAATAAAATGAAACTCAAGTCAAAAGTCAAGGCTTGGTCAATGCTCACTTAAGTTGGTCAAACTAGCCTATTTCATGCATTTTAAAGCTAAAACAAGTAACATAAATCCAATTCTAGTTAAATACAACTTAAAACACTAAAATTAAAACCCTAAATACTAGTTTTCACTATTTGTTGAGGACTAAAAATCATTTCCTAACTATCACTCTCGATATGCTATGCACTTTGCGTCAATAGAAGAATAACAATTAAATCTCAAAGAATTCAAGAAAATATAATTTTTGAAGAGTAAACATGGTTGAAAATTTATTATGCCTCGGAGCTACTTTTCATTTAATTGAAAACCGAGCTTTAAGGTGCAAGAAAAATAAGACTGATTAACATAAATATGAAAAGTAGTTGATATTCCGTTAAAATAATTAGCTCAAGTATTATTCTAGTTACTTCTAAAAGAAATATGAAAATAAAGCTAAAAATAAATGTTTAACTAAAAATAAACACAAATCCAATGCTAACATTTAAGATGTCACTTAATTAAATGCCTTTAAATGCATGCCGGGTTCGGGTTATCACAACTAAGACCGCTAATGCCGCATCCACATGATAAGCATTCATTTACCTTTCAATACCCTTTCAAAGAGCCTTTATCCCGGAGCATTTTAAGTATGCTACAAAGAAGCAAGAATGAAAGGGTTATGCTATGCGCAATCAAGACATTCAATAGCAAGTGCCATCAACAGACATGGAAAAAGAGGAAGCCAAGACTTTCACAAGAAATCTGGACTTTGTGGGTCAAATGGGTACGAAGGTAAGCCTTAAAATAATAGGTATTCACTACCTTACTCCTCTGTGAATTCAATATATGTCTCGCCCTTATCCAAGTGGTCTATTTGTCCAATCATTCCCTTTGAGAAAGTGCCACAGCCTATTCGAATTCAAGAGCAACTCCTTCTTTTCCGAGTTGGCCTGCAGCCTCTTTCTTGGTAGAAAGGATATGGTACTTTCTCTTCTACTGCTAAGAGGGAATTCTTTCTAACTAGGGGATATGCCTGCTTTCTATCTTAGACTATATAAATTCCTAGCTTACTTGTGCTTGTCCACCCTATTATAGCAAAGGAAAGAGCTCCGAAAGTCCCCCATCCCCTTTTTCTTTCCCAAGCCCATCTAAGAGCCTACTTGCTTCTGATCTCTTTGCTCTGCTCTTGTGATTCCTATTCTTTTTTGTAATGGACCATGAATGATGGCTAGCTCCAATTCCATCTATTTGAAAATAGGCAATCCAACTTAATCCTTTACTCGTGCTGTAATCAGGCTTGGCACCTTCCCTTATTCTCCTTTATTTCTTTTCTCCTGTGGAATAACATAGCTGGAGCATTCAAAATACGTATTTTATTCAGTATTTGAAACCTAAGGTTTTGAATGGCTATCACGTCCACTAACTATTCCATCCAATTTCAAATTCTACGCCTCTTGGGAGTGGCCAGCCCTAGGTGTGATAACTCGAACCCGGCATGCACTTAATAGCATTTAACTGTATTTAATTAAGTGTTTAATTAGTTAATCATCCATTTTTGCACTATTTTGATATTTCTTTTAAAAGCATTTAATAATTTTTATATTGATTAATTAAAAGATTATTACCTATTTCTATTAATTATAGTAATTGAATTTATTATCTTGTATTTAATTAAGTGTCATCTTAAATGTTAATATTTAATTACATTTGACTATGTGTTTATATTAACTTGTTTATTCGTATATTAGCATTAACTTCATAATTCTTTAAAATATTATAGAAATAGGTAAATTAATTAATTTTAAATGAATAGTGATTGTTTTGATTAATTTAATAATCGGTTTTATTTTCTTGCATTTAATTACTCAGTTTTCAATTAAATGAGAAAAGAAACTCCGAGCCGGAGTGAATTTTAAACTATTCTACTTTTCAAAATTATAGCTTTATATTATTGCTCATCATTTGATTAGCGATCGTTTATTAACCGTTCGATCGTAGCATTTCGAAAATGAAAGTTAGAAGAATATTTCTCGAATTTCGTGAATAGCGTTTCTAGTTTAAATTAGCTAGTTTTAGTCGGTTTTCATTAAAATTGCATTGCTTTAACTTGGAATAAATTAAATGGCATCAAAATAAGCTAATTTGACCATTTTTAAACTTGAATTGACCAAGCCTTTTGTCTTTCACCTTTTTGCCCTTAGTTGTCACCTTTTTAAACAAAAGAAAAGAAAAAAAAAATAAAAGAAGGCAAAAAAAATTCAGTCATGGCTGAAAATACAAGGGAGAAGAAAAAAAAAGATTTCAACTTCAAATCTTCGCAAGAGCTTGCACGGGGTTGTTTCCGAGGCTTCCAACGTGGTTTTCCTAGCATCTAGCAGCGTCTAAGGTGAGGATTTCATCGTTATTTGTGCATTTGAAATAATTATGCCTAAACTTTAATTTTTGGGAATTATGCGTAGATCGTTATTTTATCTGTTTTGATGCTTGAAGAATGTTCCTTGGCAATTGTAGAACATGTATTTGTATGTTTTTAGCATTTTCTACAGTTAAATATAGCAATTGCAATTTAAAATGCGAATGGAATAGTAAAATATGAATAGTAAACCCCTGTTTCGTAAAAGTTGCTCCATTTTGCGTTCTGTTGATGTGAAAAGATGCTAGATATGTTAGAATGCTTAAATGTATGGTTTAATTGGATTGTGTAATGGAAAAATGGAGAAAAGTAGCTTGGTACATGTTGGGGTCGTTCCGGTTGAGTTTAGCATTTTATCGTTTTGCATGAAGGCATTGTCATAGTATGCCATGGAAGCACTTTTGGTGTAGTTATGACATTGGTTGGGTGATCGGTTGAGGTAGCTGTAGTTCAAACGAGCAAAGGGGGAAATCGGGGCTTTGCGGGAATTCTAGGGTAAAGTAGGATTTCGTGGTCCTTAGACGTGCCTTATGGTATCCTAGGAGGAGTGGTGAAGTCGGTTTCCAAAACTCGTAGCTTGTTTGGAAGTAGTAGCATTGAGAAAGTTGGGGTCATTTAGTGTTTTAATTGATTTTTATAATGTTTGCTTATATAATGCTTATTGTGGATTATTATGCTCGTTATACTTGATTATGATTGAATTCTATATCAATTGTTGATAATGCTTGTTAGTGTTGTTCTTGTATTTTATTGATTTTAAATGCTTATTGTATCGCATGTTGTTACTAACCTGCACTTCAGTGCGTTGCTCGATTATCGTTATATTCTCCGTATTGCATTGCATTGTGTCAGGCGCGTGGGTGACGGGCCTCTCTGGGTAGTCTCGGGCTGCCAGGGTTGGTTGCTCTAGCTCCGTGTCCTATTCCCGTTCTCGCTTGGGTTGCCGACCAGGGAGTTTTGGGTCGTAGAATTGACAGAGTATGTCTGGAGTACTCTAAACGGAAGTTATAAGGTGGATGAGCCGGCGCGTCATCGTTAAAGTCATCGAAATCATGATCGTACATTACTCGTTTGAGTGAACCATAGCCTTCAGAGTGTGGTATAGCTTTGAATGGTTGTGTTAATGCTTTTATTAATTGTTTATATTGAATTCTTACTTGTCAGATATATTGCTTAACTGCCTTATTTGCATTGCACAACTTTCTTTCTCTCCACCTCGATATCTGTCTCGCCCTCACTGAGTATACGTATTGAGTATACTCACTCCTCACCACCACATTTCAGGAAATGCCATGTTAGTTGGAATGTTCATGGTTACATGAAAGATCATGCTTGAAGAGTTGTCTTGCGTGCTATGTGGCTTGAGTTGTCAAAGATGCAAAGATATAAGTTTCATGTGTTGTATGTGTTTAATGTTAAAAGGAATGTAATTTAAGTTTTACTAGATTATTGAAGTGGTATGATAAGCTAGTTTATGTATTCAGTTAGAATAGTTTAACTTCAATGCATGTTTGTAATGTCCAAAGGAAAAGAGTTAGAATGGTATGATAGTCTATTTTATGCAATAAGTTAGTGTAGTTTAGTTGCCAAGCATGAATGTATTTGTCAAAGATGAGAAGAGATAGGTTAGCATTTAAACTGGAAATTTATATTTACTTGTGTTCGCTTGTTGAGAACCAAGGCTCAGATGGCCTTGAGGTGTTTGTATTGTTGGACATGGTGCTGGTCCACTTATATGCTATTACAGGTTTTACATTTTGCCTAGAAACAGGGGAGACTCCATCCGTTTTTCCTAAAATTTTGTCCGGGTTTGGAATTAGGTTGCGATTAGATTGATTAATAGAACTTTCGGTCTTGAGAGGGATCGAGGTGTTACACTAGGCCTTCGATAAACAGATTCAAATGGTCTTCCCGCTCCTTATTTTCTTTATTAGTCTGATTTCCCGACTAAGAAAAAGTTTTCTTAGGCAAAAAAAAACTTGCATCAATCCGACCTTAGAAACAAGATTTTAGCACTAGAATGAGATAAGGGACTTCCGTCACTGATCATGTATTGTACATGACTGAGCAGATTGAGAAGTTGGCTAAGTTAAGCTATCCGCTCCATGAGCAGCTTGGCAAGGATGCCATCCTCAACTCTATTCCTCCATCCTACCTCCCTTTCTTGAACCAATTCAAGATGAACAAGCCAGTTGTTAACTACCATGCACTTCTGGGGTTGCTGCAAACCTTTGAGAAAGATAATCAGCTCCTCAGAAAGACGGTTAATGTGGTTGGAGGTGCTAGTTCATCAAAACGCAAGAATTCTTCACGAGGTGGCAAGAAAAAGAACAAAAATGCAAATGCAGCTCAAAGCGGGGTTAAGAAACCCACTCAGCAGCAACCACAAGTTCGCAAGAAGAAAGCTGACCGGAGTCAAGCATAATGTTTCTTCTGTAAGAGGAAGGGACACTGGAAGAGGAATTGTTCTCAATATCTGGCGTCGTTAGATCCAAACAGGCCAAAGAGACAGCAAGGAGTTGCTCAACAAGGTATGTATATGATAACACCTTGCAACTTCAGTGTTATAGACTCTACTACCTATGTATTAGATACATGTAGCCCTTATCATATTTGCAATTTGTTGTAGGGGCTAAAGGTCAGTAGGAAGTTCAGAGTTGGTGTGAAACCCCACTTTTCTATCTTATCTCGATTTGCATGCTTTGCCTCGTTTTGCGTGAATTTACCTATTTATGTGCTATATGACTTAGAATGTGTTAAATATGTGATTAATACTCCTAATACATACTAAGTGTGCATTCATGAAATTTTCAACAAAAACGGAATCAAAAATTTTATCGTCGATTTTTGTGAATAGTTTTTTGAACATCTGTTCGCTAAAATTTTTACAAAGGCGTTTTAAACGTCTTAAAACCTAGTCCTCTATTATTAATAGAGCCATGTTTGATAAAAATTGATTCTGAAACAGAATAGTAATTTAAATAGACTTTTCGGACTGATAAAAATTGATTCTGAAACAAAATAGTAATTTAAATAGACTTTTCGGGCGAAAAGTAGCGTTTTTAAGCCAAATAGTAATTTCTTTTAAACCCGATTCTTGCATTGACTTTTGTTGAACTAGTACATATTAATATAAATGTATTTATATGTGGTATTAAATGATTTTAGATTAATTGTGCATTCAAAAGACATTTGAAAACAAATAATATGACTTTTCACCTTCTTTTGTAGAAATCGCGTTTTTAGCCGAGTTGGGTGAAAGTCTTTGCATGAGAAAACTCGTCACCTAAAAATAAACTACTTAAAATAGTCTAAGTGTTAAATTAATGTTTTGAGCAAGAAATAGTATAAAATGGAATTAAAAGACAAGAAAACACTAAAAATAACTAAGTGTCAACTTTGACTTTCTTTTATTTGTTTGACCTTTGCTTAATATATCATCAACACACATTAAAAACAAAGCAAAACACGTCCAAAAATACACACAAAACCCTGGTTCTTTGTAGGAGAAAGATGAAGGCATTTTCAAAGTTTTTCAAAGCATTTTTCACATAGATTTTGCAATTCAAGTCCAAATCACTTCATTCAAAACTTGATTTCACTTGTTGGGCATCCATTCTACACATTTCTTGCATCAAAATACAAGAAAGGTGAGAGAAAAATTCTAGATCTCAAATGTCATTTTTTATGTTTTTGCATTTAATTGATTTTTGAACCGTTAGAATGTTAATTTGAAGTTATATTATTGTTCAGTGCATGCTAGGGATCATTTATGTGCATTCCTACAAAATTTGAACCGTTTTAGCAAAATTATTTATTTTCGGGTATTAAAAGTTGATTAACTAGCTATTTGATGAATATCTTGAGTTGCTGTGGTTGGAATTGATTGCCGTCAATTTCTAAAAGTTTGCTAATTACGTGGTAGCGTTGTTATAATGCCGAATTTTCGATTGCGATGTTTGTATGAAAATCCAAAAATTTCAGCCTAGGTGCATTGAGGTGTTAGGGTTGTTGGGCTTGATTTTGATGTGTCTTGGTTGGTTTCCGAGAGGGCAAATATAGTTGACTGAATGGGTGAGTGTTAGAAAATTATTTGGGGTTGTTTGGATTAGTAGAATGTAAAATATGATTATTTGAAGTTTAGGTTGTCTTTCTTTAAATTGTTGAATTGAGCCTTTAATTGTTTGGGTGGGGTTTGAGTGATTGAATTGTGAGTTGTTGATGGTTAGACTAGGGTTTGGTTGTGTGTTTAATGCCTGTTGAGTTGGATGGCATAGTTTGTCATCTAACTTAATTGTTTTATGATTATATAGTTGTTGATTGTTAAATGTTGTTTAATTGATTGCTAAAATACAGATTGATTGATTATTGATTATTGATTGTTGTTACAAAACCGTGAGGAGCACGCTCAGGGTTAATCCGGGGTGTTACATTGTTAACTTATTGTTATTGTTTTTATTAGTCGGAAGTCGGGCATCCAATGTTGTGACTTCTCGAATTGTTATTGTTATTGTTTTTATGAGTTGAGAGCCAGGCAGCCAATGTTGTTGACTTCTCGAATTGTTATTGTTATTGTTATTATGAGTCGAGAGTCGGGCAGCCAATATTGTTGACTTCTCGAATTGTTATTGTTATTGTTATTATGAGTCGAGAGTCGGGCCGCCAATGTTGTTGACTTCTCGAATTTTTATTGTTATTGTTATTATGAGTCGATAGTCGGGCAACCAATGTTGTTGACTTCTCGAATTGAGTCCCATTGTTAAGAGCTTTAATAATGTTGTGTCACCTCGGGAGGTATCCTGGGCTGCGGGCACAATTATCATGGCTAATCCCTATCTCGCATGGGCGGAGAGGCCATGGGGTGTGGGTCTAGGTCCAGGTACCTCAAGATTGTGTCATTTAGTTTGGAGGAGTTGTTGAGCATGGAATTGGTTTATAGAGCTTCATCAGCAAATGTATCGTATCCTTATTGCGTGTTTACAATTATTACTATTGTTGCAATTATAATGATTATTGATGTTCATTGTGTGTTTACTGCTCAAAGGATGATTTCCAAGGAGTATAGTAAATACTGTTAGAGATCTAGCGGATCCTCACTGGGCTTGTTTTATATAAGCTCACTCTCTGTTATTGCATGCTTACAGGTGTCCTTGAGCAAGATTACGGGTACGTGCCTCCAGAAGAGGAAAATGTGCCTTACGTGGATAAGTCGTATGTGCAGGAGCCTTTGCCATGAGATTGTTTATAGTTATTGTATTATGATGTATTGTAAAACCTACCTTAGTATAAAGACATATGTATGTTGACTTAGTAGTCTTTCTTTTGACTATGGTTGGGTTGCTAAGTTAGTTTATAATCTATTTTGAAATGTATGTATAGTTAATGTATTATGTTGGAACGGAGGCGTATAACTATGATTGGATTGTTGAAGAATGATTATTGTAAAATATGGTTGTGTTGTATGTTGTTAACTTAATTGGGGAGTTGATTGTTGAATGGCTGAGGAGTTTGATTATATGTTATTCTGAGAGGTTGGTTTAGATCCTCGGTGTCTCAATTACTGTCGTTATACTGCTAAAATTCTATTGCGTCCTGACTGATTGTAGGTGGGGTCGAGTTGGGGTGTGACGTTTAAGTGGTATCAGAGCGCATGTTAGCTGTCAGCACTCGGAATGTGGGTAGTGGTCCAAGCATGCAAGTATGTATGAAGTGAAAGAAAAGTGAACTATGTGTTAATATGATTAGATGATTAAGTGATTATGTGATTTAGTGCTTATGTGATTAATTTGTTTATGTGATTGATACTTAAGTGATTTTTGTGCTTTATATGAGTTTGTTGCTTATGTGTTAATAGTTGTTCATAGTTTGTTTATGTGCTATAACCTGTGCTAACTCTTTGATTAGTAGAATGACTGGTAGACCGAGGACCAGAGGTAGGCCCGAGGTAACTGATGAGGTTCCGAGAAATGTGGCACCAAGCCATTTTAGGGGTGATGATCGTATAGGTGCAGCTTATCATAGGATAACCGAGATCATGGCCGGTCAGGCACCGTTACTAGCAGGGCAGGCTGCCCAAACTCAGGCATTGCAGAATCAGTTACTGAATGCACAAGGTGGGTACAACGGTCGTGGTACACTGAAAGAGTTTTTAGGGTATTATCCACCGCGGTTTCAGGGGAAGCCGGATGATCGGAAAGCTGAGTCGTGGATTAGTAAGGTGGAGAAGATTTTTGACCCTCTTGATTATACCGATGAGTGGAAGGTCACCTTTGTCGTGTACTTGCTGGATGATGAGGCAGAGGAGTGGTGGCGCACGGTGAAATCTAGTTGGGAGACCCAAGCTATTCCGTACGTCTAGGATACCTTTCTGAGAGCTTTCCGGCGAAGTATGTCCCGAGGATTGCGCAGGAGAGGAGAGAGGCTGAGTTTCTATCTCTAGTTCAGGGGGATGCTTCAGTGCCTCAGTATGAGGCCACGTTTACTAGACTATCCCGGTATGCACCGGAGTTTGTGGCTGACGAGGAGCGCAAGACTCGTAGGTTTACGTTGGGTTTGAGGCCCGAGATTCAGGATGCGATGGCCCTGAATCAGTATGATATACTTACTGAAGCTTTTGATGCAGCTTCTAGGTTAGAGAAGAGAAAGGGGGAACAAATCGGACCTAATCAGCCTAGCAAAAGGCCCTTTCAGCCGCAGGGTCAACAGGGTATGTATAGACCTTCAGTACAACAGGGTGGTTACAGGCCTGCAGTGCAGCAGGGTTCTTTTAGACTGCAGGGTCAGCAGGGTTACTATCGGCCTCAGTTTCAGCAGGGGTCTTATCAGGCTCAGCCGCAGTTTAGGCCGGCCCCGTCTCAAGGTTGGTATAGGCCTAGTGTTGAGTCATCTCAGCAGCAGACTGGTACAACTGCTTATTCAGTTTCTGGGTCTTTTGGAGGCAGTGTCAGTACACCGATACCGTTGTGTACTTATTGTAAACGTACATGCCATCTGGATGTTGACTGTCGTTAGAAGGCAGGGACGTGTTTAGGTTGCGGTAGCAACCAACACCGGGCGCGGATTGCCCCAGGTATCAAAGTTCTATGGGTCACCCAGCAGTCTAGGGTTATCAGGGTAGACCTACAAACAGTACACCTCAGCAGCAGCGGGCTCAAGCTCTGGCCTACGCAGTGGAGTTGAAAGAATTGCTAGAGGCGGTAGTAGTGGTGAAAGGTAACTTACTTATTCTCAGCCAATTAAATATCATATCTCCTTGAGTGCAATGTGCTAAAATGTGAGTAGAGAGTTTGCCTTATATGATTAAAGTTCGCACGTGCATCATATCAGTTGGCGACTGCATAGTATGTGACGCTGAGGTATATGGACTTTCGATTAGGGGTCAAGCTACTTTATGACTATACATTGATTATTGGGATTCTTATTTGGTGATTTTATACGGCATTCTTCCTCGAGATTTCTGTATGGAGATTCTTATTCAGCATACTTCTTTGGACATCTTCTATGGTATTTTCTATGCGATATTCTTATGTGGAATTCTGATACAGTATTATTTGGAGTTCTTATATTGGGATTATTATTTGGTAGTCTCGCTCGGTGATCTTGTTGAAGCTCTTACTTGGTCTTCTTGGTTGGTGCTCTATTACAGGATCTATGTTTGGCATTTTCTTCAGTAATTATTTGAGATTCTCATCCGAAAGTCTTAGTCAGTGTTCTGATTCAGCGTTCCTATTCAAGCTTCTTGTTCGGTATTCCTAGTTGGCATACTTAGTTGGTATTAAGAATTTGATTTTCGGTCTTTCATTCCGTATGTTTGAGCCAACAGTACTTGAGTGAAGAATTGTGAGGACGTAATTGTTTTAAGGAGGGGAGAATGTGAAATCTCACTTTTCTATCTTTCTCGATTTGCGTGCTTTACCTCGTTTTGCATAAATTTACCTGTTTATGTGCTATATGACTTAGAATGTGTTAAATATGTGATTAATACTCCTAATACATGCTAAGTGTGCATTCATGAAATTTTCATAAAAAACGGAATCAGAAATTTTATCGTCGATTTTTGTGAATAGTATTTTGAATATCTGTCCGCTAAAATTTTTACAAGGGTGTTTTAAACGTCTTAAAACCTAGTTCTCTATTATTAATAAACCCATGTTTGATAAAAATTGATTCTGAAACGGAATAGTAATTTAAATAGACTTTTTAGGCGAAAAATAGCGTTTTTTAGTCAAATAGTAATTTCTTTTAAACACGATTCTTGCATTGACTTTCGTTGACCTAGTACATATTAATATAAATGTATTTATATGTGGTATTAAATGATTTTAGATTAATTGTGCATTCAAAAGACATTTGAAAACAAATAATATGACTTTTCACATTCTTTTGCAGAAATCGCGTTTTTAGCCGAGTCGGGTGAAAGTCTTTGCATGAGAAAACTCTTGTCACCTAAAAATAAACTACTTAAAATAGCCTAAGTGTTAATTAATGTTTTGAGCAAGAAATAGTCTAAAATGGAATTAAAAGACTAGAAACCACTAAAAATAACTAAGTGTCAACTTTGACTTTCTTTTATTTCTTTGACCTTTGCTTAATATATCATCAACACACATTAAAAACAAAGCAAAACACCTTAAAAACACACAAAAAACCGTAGTTCTTTGTAGGAGAAAGATGAAGGCATTTTCAAAGTTTTTCAAAGCATTTTTCACATAGATTTTGCAATTCAAGTCCAAATCACTTCATTCAAAACTTGATTTCACTTGTTGGGCATCCATTCTACACATTTCTTGCATCAAAATACATCAAAGGTGAGAGAAAAATTCTAGATCTCAAATGTCATTTTTTATGTTTTTGCATATAATTGAATTTTGAACCGTTAGAATGTTAATTTGAAGTTATATTATTGTTCAGTGCATGCTAGGGATCATTTATGTGCATTCCTACAAAATTTGAACCGTTTTAGCAAAATTATTTATTTTCGGGTATTAAAAGTTGATTAACTAGCTATTTGATGAATATCTTGAGTTGCTGTGGTTGGAATTGATTGCCGTCAATTTCTAAAAGTTTGCTAATTACGTGGTAGCGTTGTTATAATGCCGAATTTTCGATTGCGATGTTTGTATGAAAATCCAAAAATTTCAGCCTAGGTGCATTGAGGTTTTAGGGTTGTTGGGCTTGATTTTGATGTCTTGGTTAGTTTCCGAGAGGGCTAATGTAGTTGACTGAATGGGTGAGTGTTAGAAACTGATTTGGGGTTGTTTGGATAAGTAGAATGTAAGATATGATTATTTGAAGTTTAGGTTATCTTTCTTTAAATTGTTGAATTGAGCCTTTAGTTCTTTGGATGGTGTTTGAGTGATTGAATTGTGAGTTGTTGATGGTTAGACTAGGGTTTGGTTGTATGTTTATTGCCTGTTGAGTTGGATGGCCTACTTCGTCATCTAACTTAATTGTTTCATGATTATATAGTTGTTGATTGTTAAATGTTGTTTAATTGATTGTTAAAATACGGATTGATTGATTATTTATTATTGATTGTTGTTACAAAACCGTGAGGAGCACGCTTGGGGTTAATCCGAGGTGTTACATTGTTAACTTATTGTTATTGTTTTTATTAGTCGGAAGTCGGGCAGCCAATGTTGTTGACTTCTTGAATTGTTATTGTCATTGTTATTATGAGTTGAGAGCCGGGCAGCCAATGTTGTTGACTTCTCGAATTGTTATTGTTATTGTTATTATGAGTCGAGAGTCGGGCAGCCAATGTTGTTGACTTCTCGAATTGTTATTGTTATTATTATTATGCGTTGAGAGTCGGGCAACGATTGTTGTTGACTTCTCGAATTGAGTCCCATTATTGTGAGCTTTGATAATGTTGTGTCACCTCGGGAGGCATCCTGGGCTGCGGGCACAGTTATCATGGCTAATCCCTATCTCGCATGGGCGGAGAGGCCATGGGGTGTGGGTCTAGGTCAAGGTACCTCCTGATTGTGTCATTGAGTTTGGAGGAGTTGTTGAGCATGGAATTGGTGTATGGAGCTTCATCAACAAATGTATCATATCCTTATTCTGTGTTTACAGTTATTACTATTGTTGCAATTATAATGATTATTGATGTTCATTGTGTGTTTACTGCTCAAAGGATGATTTCCAAGGAGTATAGTAAATACTGTTAGAGATCTATCGGATCTTCACTGGGCTTGTTTTATATAAGCTCACTCTCTATTATTGCATGCTTACAGGTGTCCTTAAGTAAGATTACGGGTACGTGCCTCTAGAAGAGGAAAATGTGCCTTACGTGGATGAGTCTTATGTGCAGGAGTCTTTGCCATGAGATTGTTTATAGTTATTGTATTATGATGTATTGTAAAACCTACCTTAGTATGAAGACATATGTATGTTGACTTAGTAGTCTTTCTTTTGACTATGGTTGGGTTGCTAAGTTAGTTTATAATCTATTTTGAAATGTATGTATAGTTAATGTATTATGTTGGAACGGAGGCGTATAACTATGATTGGATTGTTGAAGAATGATTATTGTAAAATATGGTTGTGTTGTATGTTGTTAACTTAATTGAGGAGTTGATTGTTGAATGGCTGAGGAGTTTGATTATATGTTATTCTGAGAGGTTGGTTTAGAGCCTCGGTGTCTCAATTACTGTCGTTATACTGCCAAAATTTCTTTGCGTCCTGACTGATTGTAGGTAGGGTCGAGTTGGGGCGTGACAGTTGGTGATCGACACCTTAGCGTTGGAAATGGAAATCAAGTTCCAGTACTAGCGTTAGGGTGTTTATCTTTAGCTACAAACTTAGGAAACTTTAGTCTTAATAATGTTTTCTATTGTCCGGATTTTGTTTTGAACATTATCTCAGTTGGGCTTTTAGCCCAGGATGGTTATTCCTTTACTATTATGAATAATGATTTTGATGTTATTTTGAATAACACTACTGTCATTAAAGGACAACTGAAATATGGAATTTATGTTATAACATAGCCTGTAAACATAATGTATGTTAGCAATAAGCGTCCAAAGAAAGGAATAAACTCTGGTGCCTACCTTTTGCACTACAGGTTAGGTCATATAAATGAAAACAGGATTAACAAGTTAATCAAGGAAGGGTTGCTTGATATTAGTGATCCAGTATCACTACCTACTTGTGAGTCTTGTCTATTGGGTAAAATGACCAAATCTCCTTTTATTGGAAAAGGTGATCGGGCTGCAGAGTTCTTGGGCCTCGTGCATACAGATGTATGTGGGCCTATGAGCACAAGTGCTAGAGGAGGATACTCCTACTTTATTACCTTTACTAATGATCTATCTAGGTATGAGTATATCTATTTGATGAGAAATAAGTCATAATCTTTTGAAATGTTCAAAAGATATCGTATTGAAGTAGATAAACAAATTGGGAAAGATATCAAGATTCTACTATTTGATCGTGGATGTGAGTATCTTTCCAATGAGTTTCTGGGTTACCTTGAGAAGAATGGGATTCTTTCACAATGGACCCCCCCCCCTCCCCCCGCTACACCGCAGCATAATGGTGTATTTGAGAGGAAAAAACGAACCTTGTTAGACACGGTACGATCCATGATAGTACGTGCGGATCTACCCATATCTTTTTGGGGATATGCCCGTGAAACTATTGCTCACGTGCTGAATAGGGTTCCTAGCAAGTCAGTAGATAAGACACCATATGAGATGTGGTTTTGGTGTAAACCAACACTCACACACCTTAAGGTTAGGGGTGTCCAGCATACGTCAAGCGTCTTCAAGCTGACAAGTTAGAACCAAAATCTGATAAATGTTTGTTCATAGGGTACCCTAGAGAGTCTAGAGGATACCAATTCTACAACACCAGCGAACAAAAGGTGTTCGTTGCCCTTAGATCGGTTTTCCTAGAGAAATAGTTTCTCGAGAAGGAAAGCAATGCCTCCAATATTGGACTTGGAGAAATTCAACTAGAACAAGAACAAACATTAGCAGAAAAACTTACAGAACATGATAAGGTTAGTGAACCGAATCCTAAGCCTGCTGTAGACACAACAATAAGAAGATCAGGTAGAGTACCACGTCAACCCGACAGATATGGATTCCTAGTCCGTGGCTGTGATCCTATCGAACTTGATAAAAATGATGATGATTCGATCAGTTATATGGATGCAATGCAGAGACTTGATTCAGAAGAATGGCTTAAAGCCATGCGATCCGAGATAGAATCCATGCATGTCAACAATGTTTGGACATTAGTTGACCCACCTGAAGGGGTAAGACCTATAGGGTGTAAATGGGTTTTTAAAAGGAAAAGAGGAGTAGATGGAAAGGTAGAGACCTACAAATCCCGTTTGGTTGCTAAGGGATTTCGTCAACGTTATGGTATTGACTATGATGAGACATTTTCTCCCGGTGCAATGCTCAAATCGGTTCGCATTATGCTTGCTATAGCTATGTACCTAGATTATTAAATTTGGCAAATGGATGTCAAGACAGCTTTCCTTAATGGTGAGTTGGAAGAGTAGGTGTACATGACACAACCTAAAGGGTTCACATCCACAAATGAATCTAAAGTATGCAAGCTACAGAGATCCATTTATGGACTCAAGCAAGCCTCTCGGAGATGGAACTTATGTTTTGACAAGGTTGTCAAAACGTATGGCTTGGTTAAGAATGAAGAAGAGTCTTGCATCTATAAATGGGCAAATGGTCATGTGGTCATGTTCTTGGTGCTATATGTGGATGATATTCTCCTTATAGGGAATGATATATCTGCATTGCAGAGCGTGAAGTTGTGGTTGTCATCCCAATTTTCCATGAAAGATTTAGGAGATACTTCCTATATCCTTGGGATCAGGATCTATAGGGATAGATCAAGAAGGTTGTTGGGATTGTCCTAGTCTACATACATAGACACCGTGCTGAAAAGGTTCAGCATGGAAAATTCCAAGAAAGGCTATCTCCCGATAGGTCATGTAATTACTCTTTCTAAAAAGGATTGTTTGACAACTCCTCAAGAAATAGAGCGCATGAGTAGAATCCCGTATGCCTCGGCAGTAGGATCTATCATGTACGCTGTGTCTTGTACGAGACCTGACGTGGCTTATTCCCTTGGAATAGTAAGTAGATACCAATCTGATCCTGGCGAGAAACATTGGTAAGTGGTTAAGGCCATCCTAAAGTATTTAAGAAATACAGAGGACCAATGGCTCGTTTATGGAGATTTTGATATGAAAGTGGTTGGTTATACCGATTCAAGTTTTCAATCAGATAGAGATGATAGTAAGAGCCTATCCGGTTTTGTGTTCACCCTGAATGGTGGAGCCATCAGTTGGAAAAGTTCTAAACAACAGACTGTAGCCGATTCTATCTGTGAGGTAGAATACATAGCAGCATCTGATGCAGCGAAGAAGGTAGTTTGGCTTAGAAAATTCATCACAGAGCTCGGAGTTCTTCTTGATCTGATTGGTCCAGTCACGATCTTCAGTGATAGCACTGGTGTGATACCCCGAACCTGGCATGTATTCAATAGCATTTAAAGTTCATTTAAATTGTATTTTATTGACCTTTCACCTTCTTTGACCAAACTAGTTGACTTTTCATCTACATTGACCAACTAGGACAAGGTGAAAAATTTTGAAATGTTTAATAAAGGGCAAACTTGGGATTAGAAATAAAAAAAAATGCAATGTTAAGTTAGTCAAATTTTGGGTCAATTTTAGAATTAAATCTGAACCAATTGGGGAAGAGTTAGGTAGCAAATTATATATGGTTGGAAAGCTCTATGAGTCTAGTTTCTGAGGCTTCAAACCGTTCGTGAATTGGAGTTTTCTAGAAGAAGTTATGGCCGTTTTCGTAAGGTCGCGCATAGCTGTTTTGGTTTAGCGGGTTGACTGAATCTTTGACCTTTGACTTCTTGTCATTTTTTTTTCTAAATAAGCAGAATGCAAATGAAAAAAACAGAGAAGAAAGGCTTGAAACCATGAGGAAAAGAAAGAGAAAAAGAAAGAA
This sequence comes from Ehretia macrophylla, assembly GCA_037974665.1. NCBI lineage: Eukaryota > Viridiplantae > Streptophyta > Magnoliopsida > Boraginales > Ehretiaceae > Ehretia > Ehretia macrophylla. The sequence goes on from CM075781.1 coordinate 30,559,392, forward strand.
AAAAATTTCAAAACAAATCAACAAATCTTCACTTGAGCTTGCTTAGGATCATTTCCAGGCCATTCAATGTTGTCTTTCTAGCGTCTAGGAGTGTCTAAGGTGAGGGTTTCATCGTTATTTGCGCATTTGAAATAATCGTGTTTAAACTTTAATTTTTAGAAATTATGCGTAGATTGTTATTTTATCCATTTTGTTGCTTAAAGAATCTTCCTTGTTGATTGTAGAACATGTATTTATAGCTTTTTAGCATTTTCTGTGGTTGAAAATCAAAATTGCAATTTTAATTGATCAATGAATAGTAAATTGTGAATTGTAAACCCCTGTTTCGATGAAGTTGCTACGTTACGCGTTCTGTTGATGTAAGAAGGTGCTAGATATGCTAGGATGCCTAAATGTGTGGTTTAATTGGATTGTGTAATGGAAAAACGGAGAAAAATGGCTTAGTGAAAGTTGGGGTCGTTTAGGTCGAGTTTGGCATTTTATCGTTTTGCATGATGGCATTGTCTCCGGAGGCCATGGAAGCATTTTTGGTGTGATTATGGCGTTGGTTGGGTGTTTGGTTAGGGTAGCGGTAGTTCAAACGAGCAAAGGGGAAAATCGGAGCTTTGCGTGAATTCTAGAGTTAAGTAGGGTTTTGGGGTCTTTAGACATGCCTTATGGTGACCTAGGAGGATTGGAGAAGTCAGTTTCCAAAACTCGTGGCTCGTTTGGAGTAGTAGCGTTTGGTAAGTTGGGGTCATTTTGTGTTTTTGTTGGTTTTCGTAGAGTCTTGCTTGTAGAATGTTTGTTAATGCTTATATTGCTTATAGAATACTTATATTGCTTATAGAATACTTATGTTGCCTATAGAATACTTATTATTGCTTGATATTGTTTGTTGGTGTTGTTCTTGTTGCTTATTTGATTGATAATGCTTGATATCTTGTTTGTCACCTTTAATCTGTATTATTGTGCTATCGCTTGTTTATCGCCTTGTATCGAGTCTTGCATTGCATAGTGTCAGGGCGGTATGATGGGCCTCTCTGGGTAGCCTCGGGTTGCCAGTGTTGGTTGCCCTAGCTCCGTGTCCTATTCCTTTCTCGCTTGGGTTGCCTCCCAAGGAGATTTGGGTGGTAGAATTGATGGATACTTCCGGGGTATTCCAAACTAAAGTTATAAGGTGGTTGCGCGCTTATTGTCATCGTTATCAACATCAAGCTCGAGATTGATGTATCGCTAGTGAAATGGTACATTGCTCGTATGAGTGAACCATAGCCTTCAGAGTGTGGTATAGCTTTGAATGATTGTGTTAATGCTTTCAGTAATTGCTTATTGTATTGATTGTTTGTCTTGAATGCTTACTTATCAGATATATCGCTTAACTGTCTTATGTGCATTGCACGAATTTCTTTCTCTCCAACTCGATATCTGTCTTGCCCTCACTGAGTATACGTGTTGTGTATACTCACTCCTTACCACCACATTTTAGGAAATGCCACGTTAGCTGGAAAGTTCGTGATTTTGTGAAAGTTCGTGCTTGAAGAGTTGTCTTGCATGCCTTTGTGACTTGAGTTGTCGAAGTTGTAAAGATGTATGCTTTTATGGATTGTATGTATTTAATGTCAAAAAGGATGTAATTTGAGTTTCATTAGATTATTGAAGTGGTTTGAAAAGTTAGATTATGTATCTAGTTAATGTAGCTTAACTCCAATGAATGTTTGTATTGTCCAAAAGAAAGAGATAGAAAGATATGATAGTCTAACTCATGCAATAGGTTGGTGTAGTTTAATTGCTAAGCATGAATGTATATTTTCTTGTGATTGCTTGCTGTGAACTAAGGCTCGGATGGCCTTGAGGTGGTTGAATGTTTGGACATGGTATTGGTCCACTTATATGCTGTCGCAGGTTTGCTTTTCGCCTAGAAACAGGGGAGACTCCATTCGTTTTTCCTGAAAATTATGCCCGGGTTTGGATTTGGGTTGTGATTAGATCGATTGATAGAACTCCCGGTCTCGAGAGGGATCGGGGTGTTACAACTGGAGCCATTGCACAAGCTAAGGAGCCCCGATCTCATCAGAAAGTCAAACATGTACTGAGACGTTACCACCTAATTAGAGAGATCATTGCTAGAGGGGACGGCACTCTGCAAAAGATTGATAGTAAAGAGAATTTAGATGACCCCTTCACCAAAGCTCTCGGGATCAAAGAGTACGATGCACATCGAGAAAAGATGGGTATAGGATACAGATCCGACTGGCTTTAGGTCAAGTGGGAGATTGTTAGGAATTGTGCCCTAAAGTCAGTCATCGAGTGTAGTTGGCAAATTAATTTGTATGTGGATTATTGTTCTATTAATAATATTTGGCCATTACATCATATCGTCCATCTTCTTTTACCTTTGATTGATTATGATGTTGTCCTTAGAATGGCTTTATGGAATCATATGAATGAGGGTTGATTTTGGTCATTCTTAAACTTTGTTCGTAACCAAATGATGAAATTAGTATTGGGACATCAATTTCATCGAGTATAGGTTATTGTTTGTTGTATTGGTTGGTTATTCTCATGACCAATGGGTGTTGGGACACCAGTGCGATAAACAGGTGACATGTGGAGACATGTTCACTGAACATGACTCTTTTTACGAGCGTCGTATGGTATGTACCCTACTATCTAAGGATAGCTCGTGGTACATGTGGTAGACATGTTCCCTCTGACCTAAGACTGCCATGGAGACTTACGGATTACTCCTCATGCTTAGGTGATGGACTATCCAGATTTCTAATCTGGTAGTGGAAGGTTACTCGGTATGGGCAAGTGCCGGAGAAGTCAATGTGTGAGTCAATATGGGATTGACCGCTCTGGGTATTTGAAGAATGGTGTTTCGCTTCATTCCAATCCAAAATGTCTCTTCCTAACGCACCTCTTGTGATGAGTCACGAGGGTAAGTCATGATGTGTCATGACAGGAAACATCATGACTAATTAGGGATTTGACAGTTAACCATGTCCCTAGGGTTATTTCGGAACACCGAGGGTCATAGGGAATTCACCATTGTACCGAGGTTCGTTGAATGTTGCCTTACACCTATTCAGCTTATTCGGTCGTCGGGAACCATTGCTAGATGGTATCTTCAATTAGTGTAAGGATAGTCTTTATGCTACCGGCTTAAGTTTGAACCTATGGAGTCACGCAAAAGAATAAGTAATTTAAGTGGAGAGACAACCTAATTATAATCAATATTTAATTAAGAATTAAATATTATTTGTGATTAATATTTAATTAAGAATTAAATATTATTTAATTATTATTATTAGGTCGTGGATTTAATTATTTGATAATTTCTAGCTAGCACTAGATTTATGATTCATCAATTAAACCCTAGGCTGATTGATTTAAATTAAATAGTGATTTAATTTGAATCGTTGTGGGCTTTATGCAAACCCACATTAAAAGATTGGGTTTTTTTAAAAAAACTATATTCGGAGTTGGCCTTTTGAAGAGCCTAGCCCACATGGACTTTATAAGAAGGGCCATGTATGGTTTTCAAAGTTGAGATATTGACATATATCATTTTTCTGAAAATGTAGGAACAAGAAAAAAAAAACCCCTCTCTCTGAAAATTATAGCCTTCTTCTCTTTCATCCTTGTTCGTGTGCGAAGTAGGAAGAACTAGACGCTTCCGTTGGGTAATTCCATAACACTACCACGAATCGTTCGAAGAGGTAATCTTAATTCTCTGATTTAAAATTGCCAATTATTATGTATAACGAGTTGATCCTGGTAGAATTCCAAGAGATAGTCTCACGGATTTCTAGCACCACATCCATAGCATGAGTAGTTAAAGCAAGTGAATGATTTGAAATTCGAGTTATTTCACGAAATAACACTCGTATATATTGAGCTCGTAATGGTACCTCGCAATTCAAAAGTCTCTCTACGGCTGAAGAATGAGCGTGTTCTTGGGCCATCATAGAAACATAGATAGGGTCAACGACGGAAGGAACACTGAAACTTTACGACAGCTTTTTCATACATGTTCACTTGCATCACATACACAAGTACTCTCTGAACCGTGCAATAAGGTCACCCATAACGCGGCTCTCCCACTTGAGTTATCTTAGCTCCTGGCCATGCTATTCAATTCAATAATATTGGAAAAATGGCAGCGTAAGGTAACTACTAGTATTGAAAGCTAGTCGCCTTTAGAAGCGTTTGCGGTAACCAAAGCGTATCGTTCCCACCTTTGGTACTTTGTTTATAGCTTTTTTAGGTTATGCAATAGAAGGGGGGGCTTGCGCTTGAATTGAAGTAGCGCCTTTGGTTGAAGAGTAGGGCTCCTAGGTGGCACGCTCGTGGAGGCAACCCAAAGGAATAACAAAAGGAAGGTTGGGTGCTTGTGGGGAGAGGCCACCCGACCTTGAATAGGAGAGGGCTTAGCTTTGGATCCTCCCTGCTTTCATAAATGAATGGATCAGAAGGGGGCTTGGTTCTCTATTTCCGGGCCGGGCGGAAGGTGAATGCCATAAGAGAAGATTTCCCTCCCGCGTTGGAAGAGGGGAAAATGATGTTGTCATCTATCTCGACTAGTTTCCCGAGGCCTTGGAAATCCAGACCGGCTCAGAGAATCATTGGCGCTAACACGACCTTCGTTTCGCAACAAAGAAGTCATCCTTTACGATTTCCCATTCCTTACCTGCCGAGCCGCTTCTCTTCGCCATTCGATGCCTCCGCCTTCCCTTTCTATAACATACCCAGGCGCCCTTCTTTCCAATCACTAAGAAAAAGAAATACCAATCAAAGCCCTATCTAAGTAAAGCTTCGTCTGTTACTTTTCTGGCCTCAGGGGAGTTTACTCCACCCATTCCCCAGTCTCCCGCACCGCTCAAGTAAGTGTGCGACTCCGTATGAGGACCTCCTTCTCTTCTGCTCACTCTCCGTTCACACGGTTCTCAACGTAGAGGAGGAAGGGTGGGCAGCAGGTACCATGAGCCCTTTGTCCCACACATCTATCCAGAAGCAAGTGTAGTTCACCGGTTCCACTGAATGCTTCTATCTCTCCCCAAAGATTGTGTGAGTGTGCAGTTATGCTTTGGATGCTTCACCATAGAATAGATCGACCCAGTTCCCGTTCTTTTCCGGTGCACTCACTTTATATCTCCGATACATAGGGAAGGACGCGGTAGGAAGGAAGCAGCCCTAGCCTCTGTCCAGCCGATCATTCCGCTGGCATCTCACATTCACGCCCCCGTTTGACTGCCGCTCGGGGATGTAGTTATAGATAGGTTAGTCTTAGTGGGTCGTTGGCTCCACCTCTTATCTCCTTCTACGACATGTTGTTGTCGTCGCCATATTCCATATTTCACTTAGTCATCTCTGCCTCACTACAGGTCAGCACCTCTGAAAGAAACGGAGGACTTCATTCAGTGACCCCGCGATCGCCCTCTGAACGATCAGAATAAGGTAAAGCTTGAAGATATATTTTGTACTCGATTAATTTCTTAGTCCCTCTAGTCGGGTGGACGCCGTGTAATACCCCGATCCCTCACGAGACCGGAGGCTCTAATAACCATGCTATTCTCAACTCAATATCAAACCCGGTCACAAAATTTTAGGGAAAAACAGAGAGTTTTCTCTGTACCGCGGACATTTTTCAAACCTGTAAATGCTCAAAATAGCCACAATATACTAAAACAAGCTTTTATAATTAAAATTCAAAGGTTTAAGGCCATCCAAGCCAGGAGACAAACAACAGCTCCAAATCACACATGCATGCACCCAACTTAACTTTTCATTAAACCTTTTTAACATGTCATTCTATGATAACATTAGAGCAATTTTATAAGTTGAAATCAACACCTCTAAACATACACCCCCAAGCATGCAAGAACTAAAAGGAGAATTAAAAGTTATTACAAGCCATAATATCTCAAAGCTAACATTACACCCAACAACTTTCAACTTGCAACTACAAAAATATACATAGCCTTAAGGCCACAAAATAGATCATGCTATAGCAATAAAAGTACACCATGTAACAACAAGAAGGAAAATCCACCTTAGACAACAAACACACAATAACTAGGGAAAAGGCTCAGCCTGAACTTCTTCCTCTTCCACTAGCACCTCAACTAGTTGGGGTTCACCCTCAGTACTTCCTGAAACATGTTTAGCGAGGTATGAGCAATTACAATTGCTCAGTAAGGGATAAGGTCTACCAGGGACGTGCAATGCAGCAAATTAACACAATTAATACAATAGATAAACAATGAATAACAATTCTAATACCACATTTAAAAAAGGATACAATCGATAACCCTTATCACTCCAAATCTTCGATCCCCGATCCACGAACCACGATCTCAATCTCGATATGCTGACATCCCTTACACCAATGAGTACTCCGGATGTACCCGATCCTACGACCCAACACCCCCTAGCAATCTCCGGACTAGGCGAGTGAGGGAATAGCAGACGGAGATAAGGCAACCAATACTGGCAAGCCCGATGCCGCCCAGCGAGGCCATCGTATCAGCCGCGACAATGAGGTTGCGCAACCACGATGTAATGCAAGAATAATAACAATTACAATATATTCAGTAAACACATTTAAGGACAAAAGTAGGTTGTCTTCGCACCAAGTTACAATTTAGCAACAATAAGCATATATCAATTACATAATTATACTAAACAATATACTCTTTTAGCAAGAAAATAAACTATAATGCACGTAAGGATGCAGGTCCCTCACCTCTACCGAGTTCCAAGATGTAAGTTTGAATCACATCATTTCCAGTCACCTTGAACCTATGAGCAAATATTACTTCAATTACTCTTTAACTACAACATTCATTAATTATTCAGCTAGGTTAGCTAACTCATAATTTCGCTTATTTAGCATATATACAATATCTATTAGAATTCTATTTTTAACAAAATGTCACTTTTATATATTTTAACTTAACATATATTCCAAGTAGTCATTTCCCACAACATAACTCATATAATTATAAGCAACACGGTATTAGTGTCACGCCCCGACCCGACCCCGCAAAAGGCCAAGCCCGGACCCGACACACGGACGAAGTCTCCTCTGTACCGCGGACGATCCGAAAACCCTAAAATCAATATAACACTTGCGAAAGCCATATAATAATCAAAACAAGCCAACTTTCTTCAAAACATACATTTCTTATTATCCAACTTTCCAAGCCAAAAATGATATGCATACTACACAAGTATTTATGCCACTAATCAATTCCAATAGCATGCATTTTCTTACTAGTCACAAGAGTGTAAGTTACAACTTTACATTCTTTCAACTTATACAACATAAGACCATAGAGGCCTCAAACTAGAAAATATATACAAGGCTACAAGCCTCAAAATTAAGCAACCTCCACGCAATATACATAACAAGCAAGGTTCGTACAAAAACTGGTAACCAACCACCAGCAAAGCAGAGAAGTGCTATCACGGAAACACCTCCACCTGCTCTTCCTCCTCTATTACCTCGAGAGGGTCTGCTTCAACTACTCCTGTAAAAACATAGTATAGAGAGGAATGAGCAAAAACTATTGCTCTGCGAGGGCAATTGGTCTCAAGGACGGAGATGAGAGGAGTATGCAACGTAATTAGCCAAGCAATACATACAAATCATATAAAGATACAACCAAAGCCAACAATAAAGCAAGGCAAGTATTTAAAGCTGCAAACACTCATTCAAAGGATACGATACTCTTTTCACGAGCAACTTTCAAACACGAATTCGATGACCTCGCGCCGGCCCAAACCACCTTATAACACCAGTTTGGAATACCCCGGAAGTATCCATCAACCTACGACCCAAATCTCCCTGCGAGGCAACCCAAGCGAAAAAGGGAATAGCAGCGGAGCTAGAACAACCAACACTGGCAACCCAAGGCTACCCAGAGAGGCCCATCACTCACGCGCGAGACACTATGCAATGCAAGACTCGATACAAGGCGATAAACAAGCGATAAAGCCACACGTGGGAGAATAACAAAGTAGGCTACTCTCACACGCAATAGCAGCAATTGATAAGAAATTCAGTCCAAAACAACTCAAACAAGTATTTCAAGTATTTCAAGTAATTCTAAGCATTCTATAGGCATAAAGACAAGAAAACACACAAAAACACAAATCGGCCCCAACTATCAAAACGTTACCGTTTCCAAACGAGCCACGAGTTCTAGAAACCGACTTCGCCCACCCTCCTAGGTCACCATAAGGCACGTCTAAAGACCCCGAAACCTTACTTTACCCTAGAACTCGCGCAAAGCCCCGATTTCTCCCTTTCTCGTTCGAACTACATCTATAACAACCAAACACCCAACCAACACCATAATCGCACCAAAAGTGCTTCCATGGCTTCTCGAAGCAATGCCAACACGCAAAACGAGAAAATGCTAAAGTCGACCTAAACGACCCCGACTTTCCCAAAGGCATAATTCTCATTTTTTCCACTACGCACCCCAAACAAACCACACATTTTAGCATTTTAGCGTACCTAGCACATTTCTACATCAACAGAAAGCATAACAGCGCAACTTCAATGTTTCAAGGTTTTACTATTCATAAAACACTATTCAATTGGCAATTTAATTTGCAATCACAATATTTAACCGCAGAAAATATTACAAAGCTATAAATACATGTTCTACAAATGCCAAGGAACATTCTAGAAGCATCAAATCGCTTTAAATAACGATCTACGGATAAATCTCAAAATTGACAAAGTTAACATACACAACGTATAAATGCGCAAATAACATGCTTCCCTCACCTCAGGTACTCCTAGTCGCTAGGAAAACAACGCTAGTTGCCTCGAAAATCACCCCGCACGAGCTCACGCGAAGATTGATCGATTGGAAGTTGAAAGGTTTTTTTTTTCTTCTTGGAAACTCACAGCCAGGGCTGGTCTGTTTGCTGCTGTTTTTTTTTAATTTTGCTTAGTTTTTAGCTTATTTAAGTGTTAAATGGTCAAAGGGTCAAAGGACTAGGTCAACAACTTAAAAACTTGGTTAAAGGGCCCTATTTTGTGCGTTTTAAAGCCGTTTAGCTAAGGTAAGATCAATTAAAGCTAGCAACATTTAAAATATAAAATTTAAGTCATCTAAATACTAGTTTCACTATTTGCTGAGGACTAGAAATCGTCATCTAGCTATCGCTCCTTAAATGCAATGCACGTTGCGACGGTGAGAAAGTAACAATTAATTCACAAAGAATTTAAGGAAATATAATTTTCAAAATAATAAACAAAGAATTTTCACATTCCGGGCTCGGGTATTACACCCTCTCCCCCTTAAAACAATTGCGCCCACACAATTCCTACCTGGTCGACAAACAACTCCGGATACTGATCCCGAACTTGGTCATCTCTTTCCCAAGTCGCTTCCTCAAACCCATGATGATTTCACAGAACCTTTACTAACGGAATACTCTTTCTGCGAAGCTCCTGAACTTTCCGATCCACAATTCGAATCGGTTTCTCTTCATAAGACAACTTCTCTTCAATCTGCAAAGGCTCTGGTTCAAGTACATGTGAAGGGTCTGGATGGTATTTCTTCAACATAGACACGTGGAACACATCGTGCAGTCTCGACAAGCTCGGAGGCAAAGCTAACCGATAAGCCAAAGGACCTACCTTTTCGGTGATCTCATACGGACCCACATATCTGGGACTAAGCTTCCCGCTCTTACCGTGCCGAATCAATCCCTTCCGTGGAGAAATCTTAAGAAACACCCAATCTCCTAAATCAAACTCAAGATCCCGACAGTGCTTATCCGCATAACTCTTCTGACGACTCTGAGCTGTAAGCATACGCTGGCGAATAAGGTGAACATTATCTACCATCTTAATCATCTCAGGTAACACAGTCGGATCAACTGTTCTCATCTCTCCTACCTTTTCCCAATATAACAAGGATCTGCATTTCCGACCATACAACGCCTTGTAGGGAGCCATACCTATAGTAGATTGATAACTATTGTTGTAGGCGAACTCCGCTAAAGGTAAAAACTTATCCCAATTCTTCCCAAAGTCAAGCACACATGCTCGAAGCATGTCTTCCAAGATCCTGATGGTTCTCTCAGACTGGCCATCAGTTTGCGGATGATAAGCAGTACTGAAGCTCAACTTAGTTCCTATGGCCTCTTGCAACTTCTGCCAAAAACGAGATCTGAATCTGGGATCCCTATCTGACACTATACACTGTGGCACACCATGCAATCTCACGATATTAGCAACATAAAGCTCAGCTAACTTATCAAGGCTATCCTGTTTGCTCACGGGAATAAAATGTGTAACTTTAGTCAAGCGGTCCACAACAACCCAAACAGAATCATATCCTCTCGGAGATCTAGGAAGATCGGTCACAAGGTCCATTGTTATATGTACCCACTTCCATTTCGGAATCGACAACGGCTGTAGAAGTCCGGCTGGCCTCTAATGCTCAACTTTAACCCTCTGACAAGTCAAACATCTGGATACATACCCAGCAATCTCCTTCTTCATATTGTTCCACTAGAAGTGTTGCTTCAAATCTCTATACATTTTTGTACTGCCCGGGTGAATCGTATACCTCGAATTATGTGCCTCGGACAGGATCTCATTCTTTAAAGTCGGATCATCAGGAACACATACTCTATCCCTGAATCTGAAGATGCCATCTGCATGTAATTTAAACTCCGACTCTCCCCCTTTTGACTTTTCTTGGATCTTCAAGATGTGAGGATCAGTCTTCTGAGCCTCTCTGATCTGTGCTAGCAACCCTGACTGAATCTGTAAACTAGCAAACTGAATCCCTACCTCAGTAGCTTCTGGTTTCCATGAACAAATTTCTTCCAAAGTCTCCCAATCCTTGATAATCAAGCTTGCAATAGTAGCCTTTCGGCTCAAAGCATCAGCAACAACATTTGCCTTACCCGGCACATAGTTAATAGAATAGTTATAACCACCCAATAGCTTTAGCCATCTCCGCTGCCTCATATTTAGATCCTTCTGTGAAAACAAATACTTGAGACTCTTGTGGTCAGTAAAAATTTCAAATCGGCAACCCCACAAGTAATGACGCCACTTCTTCAATGCAAACACAACTGCAGCTAACGCAAGATCATGTGTAGGGTAATTGACTTCATAAGGTTTCAATTTCCTAGAAGCATAGGCAATCACCTTACCATTCTGCATTAACACACAGCCCAATCCTTCCTTAGATGCATCACTGTAGACAACGAAGTTCTCTGTTCCCTCAGGTAAAGCTAGTATAGGAGCTGTAGTTAGTCTCTTCTTCAATTCTTGGAAACTGGATTCACACTTGGCATCCCAATTGTAAGCAACTTTCTTCCGAGTCAACTGGCTCAAAGGCCCAGAAATTTTGGAAAAGTCTTTAACAAATCTCCGGTAGTAACCTGCCAATCCAAGAAAACTCCGAATCTCTGACACCGTCTCAGGTCTCTTCCAAGATGAAACAACTTCAATCTTAGTTGGGTCCACTGAAATTCCTCGATCTGAAATGAAATGGCCTAGAAAAGATATCTGATTCAACCAGAACTCACACTTGCTGAATTTGGCAAAAAACTTGTTTTCCTGCAAAGTCTGAAGCACAATCCTCAAGTGTTGCTCATGTTCAGCCTCGTTCTTCGAATACACTAGAATGTCGTCAATAAAGATCATGACAAACTGATCAAGGTAAGGTCGGAAAACTCTCTGCATCAAGTCCATGAATGCGGCTGGTGCATTCGTCAATCCAAACGGCAACACAACAAACTCATAGTGGCCATATCTAGTCCTGAATGCCGTCTTTGGTATATCGTCACTCCGAATTCTAAGTTGATAGTAACCCTGCCTCAAGTCAAATTTGGAGTAAACACTCGCACCCTGCAACTAGTCAAACAATTCTTCAATCAACGGCAAGGGGTATTTATTCTTAATCGTGACTTGATTAAGTCCCCTGTAATCAATGCATAACTGTAGCGTGCCGTCTTTCTTTCTCACAAACAACACAGGTGCACCCCACGGCGAAGAACTAGGTTGTATAAACCCTTTCTCAAGCAAGTTCTGAAGCTGAATTTTTAACTCCTGAAGTTCAGCCGATGCCATTCTATAAGGACTCCTAGAAATTGGCGCAGTGCCTGGCACAAGATCAATCACGAACTCAATCTCCCTATCCGGTGGTAAACCCGGTAATTCCTCGGGAAATACACCAGGGAAGTCTCTAACAATCGGAACCTCATTCAAACTCAACTTATCAGCAGGCTGATTGATCAAATAGGCTAAGTAAGCTTCACAACCCCTATTCAACAACTTAGAAGTCTTGATCGCTGATAAAAGTGGAATGCGGGCAGCCCTGCAGTTCCCAACAATCTCTAGTACTGGTAGGTCAGGAACCTTAAGATAAACGACCTTTGTTCTACAATCCAACTGAGCATAATACTTTCCCAACCAGTCCATTCCCAAAATGATTTCAAAGTCACGGAATGGCAATATAATTAAATCAGCAGGAAATTTACAGTTCTCAATGCATATATCACAGGATTTGCAAATACACTCAGTAACAAATTTTGCACCCAAAGGAGTACTAACTTCAACTTCATGAGGCAATTTATCAATGCAAACATTCACAGATCGTGCACATGCAGGAGTTATAAACGAATGTGTAGCTCCGAGATCAATCAACACTTTAACTGGCTGAGTATTGAGAAGAAAGGTACATTCCACTATAGCCGTAGTATCGGGTAGCTCCTCTGCATCTAGTGTAAAGACTCTAGCCTGAACTCTCTGTGCTGGACGTGCACCTGCAGCCCTATTCTGAACACCTTGGCCTCCACCACGGCCCTGAACGTTGTTATATTTAGGGCAACCCCTCACCCTATGGTCTATACTGCCACAACCCGTACATTTACCACTCTTCCTCCAGCAGTTAGCCTCAATATGCCCTGACCGATTACAATAATTACACTGCTGATTTTGCCTAACTGCAGTGTTTCCGTAGGTACTGGGGCTCTGGCAGGGGTAGGAATTGTACCACCCTACTGAGGTCTAGTCACAGCTGGCCTAGCCTAAATCTGCTGCTGTGGCTGATACGGACGCTGCTGAGGAACCTGTGTAGAAGACTGATACTGCCTCGGCTGACTGCTCTCAGCTAACATCTCAGCCTTCCGTTTCTCAAACTTCGAGGCTGCCTGAAATGCCTCGGGAAAACTAGTGTAGGTCTGCCCAGTTAAATGCAACAGAATGTCCATTCTCAGCCCACGGACAAACCTATGTATCATCCTCCTAGCCGGCCATACCAACTCGGGCATATACCTCGACAGGCTAACAAACCTAGCCTCATACTGTGCAACAGTCATATTTCCCTACTTCAGGGCCACAAACTCATCCTCCCGCCTTTCCATAGCCATCTCGGGAATATACTTATCCCGAAACTCACTTACAAAATCATCCCACAAATGTGGTACATCCTCACAATCCCACCTCAATCTGACAGTATTCCACCACTACTCTGCATTACCCTCAAATAAAAATGATGCATAATCTATTCTTGCCTCATCAGTGTACCTCAAAGCGGTAAAAATCTTCTCAACTCGATTAATCCATCTCTCGGCCGCCTCATCATCCGGCTCTCCGAAGAACTTTCCCGGCTCGTGCCTCAGAAATTTCTCTAACTGATTATTCTCAACTCTGTACCCCTGTCCACCAGGATTAGCTTGATTTCCCTGGGGATTATTCCGATCCTGCCTCTGCTCATGCAGCACCTGTGTAATCCGGTCTACTGCAGTAGTCATAGTAGCCATAAACTGCTCAGGCAACGACTGCTGACCCTGTTCTGTTGCCTCTTCATCTGATCCTATACCTTGAGTACCACGACGTGGCGGCATAGTAGCAACTCACAATAGCTGGCAACATTTAAAAGCAGTTTATAGACAGAAATATAGCACATAAGATTAGATAACACTCAAGTCAATAACAATCCAATATTCTATCACACAATTCACATAAGACAAGTTTAACTTGCCAAACTATTCCACTTAAACACACAAACATTCCAAGTTCACAAAGTCATGTTATAACATTTTCTTTTCACTTAGCAATCATACATAAACACTTTAGCATTTTAGACCTTTACCCCACAGACCGAGAATCATATCCCGGCTCATGCAAGACTATCATGCTCTGATACCACCTAAAGATGTCACGCCCCGACCCGACCCCGCAAAAGGCCAAGCCCGGACCCGACACACGGACGGAGTCTCCTCTGTACCGCGGACGATCTGAAAACCCTAAAATCAATATAACACTTGCGAAAGCCATATAATAATCAAAACAAGCCAACTTTCTTCAAAACATACATTTCTTATTATCCAACTTTCCAAGCCAAAAATGATATGCATACTACACAAGTATTTATGCCACTAATCAATTCCAATAGCATGCATTTTCTTACTAGTCACAAGAGTGTAAGTTACAACTTTACATTCTTTCAACTTATACAACATAAGACCATAGAGGCCTCAAACTAGAAAATATATACAAGGCTACAAGCCTCAAAATTAAGCAACCTCCACGCAATATACATAACAAGCAAGGTTCGCACAAAAACTGGTAACCAACCACCAGCAAAGCATAGAAGTGCTATCACGGAAACACTTCCACCTGCTCCTCCTCCTCTATTACCTCGAGAGGGTCTGCTTCAACTACTCCTGTAAAAACATAGTATAGAGAGGAATGAGCAAAAACTATTGCTCAGCGAGGGCAATTGGTCTAAAGGACGGAGATGAGAGGAGTATGCAATGCAATTAGCCAAGCAATACATACAAATCATATAAAGATACAACCAAAGCCAACAATAAAGCAAGGCAAGTATTTAAAGCTGTAAACACTCATTCAAAGGATACGATACTCTTTTCACGAGCAACTTTCAAACACGAATTCGATGACGACGCGCCGGGCCAAACCACCTTATAACACCAGTTTGGAATACCCCAGAAGTATCCATCAACCTACGACCCAAATCTCCCTGCGAGGCAACCCAAGCGAGAAAGGGAATAGCAGCGGAGCTAGAGTAACCAACACTGGCAACCCAAGGCTACCTAGAGAAGCCCATCACTCACGCGCGAGACACTATGCAATGCAAGACTCGATATAAGGCGATAAACAAATGATAAAGCCACACGTGGGAGAATAACAAAGTAGGCTACTCTCGCACGCAATAGCAGCAATTGATAAGCAATTCAATCCAAAACAACTCAAACAAGTATTTCAAGTAATTCTAAGCATTCTATAGGCATAAAGACAAGAAAACACACAAAAACACAAATCGGCCCCAACTATCAAAACGCTACCATTTCCAAACGAGCCACGAGTTCTAGAAACCGACTTCGCCAACCCTCCTAGGTCACCATAAGGCACGTCTAAAGACCCCGAAACCTTACTTTACCCTAGAACTCGCGCAAAGCCCCGATTTCCCCCTTTCTCGTTCGAACTACATCTATAACAACCAAACACCCAACCAATGCCATAATCGCACCAAAAGTGCTTCCATGGCTTCTCGAAGCAATGCCAACACACAAAATGAGAAAACGCTAAAGTCGACCTAAACGATCCCAACTTTCCCAAAGGCATAATTCTCATTTTTTCCACTACGCACCCCAAACAAACCACACATTTTAGCATTCTAGCGTACCTAGCACATTTCTACATCAACAGAAAGCATAAGAGCGCAACTTCAACGTTTCAAGGTTTTACTATTCATAAAACACTATTCAATTGGCAATTTAATTTGTAATCACAACATTTAACCGCATAAAATATTACAAAGCTATAAATACATGTTCTACAAATGCCAAGGAACATTCTAGAAGCATCAAATCGCTTTAAATAACGATATACGGATAAATCTCAAAATTGACAAAGTTAACATACACAACGTATAAATGTGCAAATAACATGCTTCCCTCACCTCAAGTACTCCTAGTCGCTAGGAAAACAACGCTAGTTGCCTCGAAAATCACCCCGCACGAGCTCACGCGAAGATTGATCGATTGGAAGTTGAAAGGTTTTTTTTTTTTCTTCTTGGAAACTCACGGCCAGGGGTGGTCTGTTTGCTGCTGTTTTTTTATTTTTATTTTGCTTAGTTTTTAGCTTATTTAAGTGTTAAATGGTCAAAGGGTCAAAGGGCTAGGTCAACAACTTAAAAACTTGGTCAAAGGGCCCCATTTTGTGCGTTTTAAAGCCATTTTAGCTAAGGTAAGATCAATTAAAGCTAGCAACATTTAAAATATAAAATTTAAGTCATCTAAATACTAGTTTCACTATTTGCTGAGGACTAGAAATCGTTATCTAGCTATCGCTCCTTAAATGCAATGCACGTTGCGACAGCGAGAAAGTAACAATTAATTTACAAAGAATTTAAGGAAATATAATTTTCAAAATAATAAACAAAGAATTTTCACATTCCGGGCTCGGTTATTACAATTATAAACAAGATACAAACATATTTTAATGAAGTAGCTATACAACCTATTTCATGAAACTTCTCCAAACAACTACATATTACATACCATTACCATTTGAACTCTTATTTAAATAATTTAAAAGTCAATTATAATAACTACATCAATTCAAATAACCAACTAAGCACCAAGCTCAACTAATTCACATAAAATCCAATTAAAACCTTTCCACATGCTTAGTATTTAGGTCATAAACTTCACACTTATACAACATATAACTCAATCATGATCAATTAGAGTAAATATAACAATATAATAACTACTAATGCAACAAATTCACAAGAAATCCAACAAATCTCCTTCTAAATGCTTACAAAACAAGCTCTAAACTTCGCACAAGATAACGAACCTCAAATCTAACTATACTACATCTCTAATGACACTTTATGGCACCATTTAAGCCCTTGAAATCTCACTTTAAAGTACAATTACACAAAAAGTCTGAAATTCCCTCTTATAGCTTTACACTATACCTACCTCATCCGGTCTTCAAACAAGGGTTAGCAAAGCTTCTATAGCACCTATGTATCCTAAGAATACTAAAAGTGAAGCCCGAATCGACTCGGATTCGCATTAACCCCGAAACCCCTTTGTTAAAGTCGGCTATTTCATGCTTTATGCGATTTTTGGGCAATTCAAGTGTACGGGGCTATTAGACTACCTTCATTATCACCTAAAGCATCTATTAGGATTGTTGAATTAAACTAATACGTGCAATTACACAAAACCCTAGAAAAAATGTCACTATTCACCTCATAAATCAAACTAACGATTCTAACCATTTAAAAAGTGAAACAATGGCTCAAATATGTTCTTTAGCACTCATATACAATGTATAATAGCATAGATAATCAATACATTAGCATTTGGTCACATTTTCAACAAATCAAGAAAATAGCAACTATTTTAAAATGTGAAAATAAGCCATGAAATCCATCACCAATGTGCGTAGGAGCACCTAGGAAGCTTGCACACACCCTAAACTACTAGCTCTAGGCTTGGATTGGCTTGGCTTGAAGAGTTGAAGAGCAAAATCACCTTTTTCCTTCTCCTTTGGTGTTTTCGGCCCTGCTACAGTAATTCCTGCACATGTGTTTTCTTTTGTTTTGTGTTTTGGTGCTTATAAGGTTATATAATAAGGTTAAGTTGAGGTGGGGTCAAGTGGTTGCTTAAGTGGACTTCTAAAATACGCGTTGCTATCTTAAAAACGAGCCTAAGGTGTAAAACATAGGCTAGCTAATTAAAACACTTAGTTACGTAATACTATTCATTGAACTACGAAAATCATTTTTTAAACGAGCTCTCCTATCGCTTCTAGCTCAATTGCACATTTTTCCCACTCATTTAACAATTAATGTGATTTAATAAAAATGCTAATTCACTAATAGAATATAGTTTGAAAATGGGATGAATAGTAGCTAAAGAAGCCAGTTAATAAAGCACAGAAGGAAATGCGCAAACAATAGATGCAACAGTAAATGAATGTACGGCTAAAAATCTCGGGCGTCACACACCGGGTGTTCTTTCAACCAGATCCCCCTAAAACCCATACGTGTGGGTCTCCCCGCATGCGGCTTACGCCATTCGAGGTGGCCCAGCCCAGCATTTATTCGCAAATCCTATAGTGAAATTGAGACTACTCAACTTCGAAAGCTAATTTGCGTGGAGGCAGCGCTGTCTCTCGTACCGTTGACTCTATCTATTCATTGAATTTTCTTTCTTGTATTTCTTTTTTATATAGGCTCGCTCCCTAAGAATTCATGCACTTCCCTTTACTCCATAGGGCATTCTCTAATAGGGAAAGGCCTTCTATTTCCGTCAAATGACCCAGCCTCCCATGGCTCTTCCACCGTCTGGGCTCCCTTTCCTCCATATACTATACTCCCCCGACGTAGGCCTACCACACTTCGCGCCTGCGGCATTTTCGCTAGACGCTCTTTGCCAGTAGTACTATCATCCCCGCTGGCTGTATAGGCGGGTTGTCCCTCACTACTGCGTCCTGTTAGGCTATGGATTATAGGAACAAATGTAGTTGAATGGAATAGCAGGTGGATTACATGTTCCATTGTGTCGAGATGTGAGGTGTAGGTGGTGATGATCACCCCAGGGTATGCGCTAGCGCCCTTGACATGCACTCCAGAACTTGCCAACACTCGTGAAAACCCGAGTCGGTCGGTCCTCTATTCATCCGACCAGAGGTATGGATAACGAGGCCACCTTTACAACCTTCTCCCTTCTGTCCCTATGTTGTAATAAGGTCGGGCAGTTCACTTGAGTTGCTCAACCACCCCTTAGCTCGGTGCTCATGATGTGCTACGGAACCTCCACTGTGCCGGGGGACCAAGTAGGGCATAGCTAGCGGCATAGGAGCCAACTCGGCATTAGCGGCTTCGTGCCGTACTAGAGTGATCCAATATGTGGTTCTACACATTGCACCACTTCTCCGTTCATTTCCAATACTGATAATGAAACACCATGAGCAGCAGGATGTTGAGGTCCGAAATTCGAAGTAAAATTTTGGATTTGCCTATTCCTGGTCGTCATGGGAAAGAAAGGCAGAAATAAGAAAGAGATTATTTCCTGAGAGCTTGTCCAATATCACCAGTAGCAGAAATGCATCTCCTTCGCCTGAACCTCCAGTTCTTTCTTATTATATGTTTCTCTTGATGTCGGCATTTTCTTAACTCCTATAGGGGAACCCGGGGTACAACCCATGCTGTATTCGAGCACTCACGTCACAGGTCAATACAGGAAAGCAATACAGGTCGATAGCTCTCCAAAGTTCCGACTCTCTCTTTCTATACACAATAATTTGAATAATCTACTTGCCTTCGGCACAACACACACTCCCACTCACAAGACCACCGAGATCTTCGACTTAGCTCCCAAAGGTAATCCACCCGGCCCTTTCCCAACCTATACAAGGAGAGCGGAAGATAACGAAAGAGAGACAAGGTCTTAACTAAATCATAACACAAACTACCATTCCATCTATCATATCACTCGAGTCGATCCGATTCATTCTTATCTATAGATAATGCAAGAGAAAACTTATGACCTCACGGATGGAGAGGGATTCGAACCCCTGGTATTCCTATCAATACTTCTATTTTCAAGACCGACACTTTCAACCACTCAGACATCTCCCTTCGAAACGCCCTATCTATCCACACGCTGCCAGGTAGGGGCTTATTTATGTGATTCGCTACGCTTGCTTGCACCTATCGACTGATTCTATTGCCTGTCGATTAGCGAAACTTTTTTGGTAGTACGAATCGCTATGCTTTGCCTCTTTCTATATGATAATATGCACATTGGTTGTTGCACTCCCTGTGGGTAATAGCAAGAGAGTGAAGAACGAATGATCCCCCAAACAAAAAGAGTGATTGAGTCTGACTCAAACGAGTGAGTGAAAGGCGTGGCAAGAGAGCGAGTTCGACTCGCGAACGATCAGCAAGTGAAGGACCGATCCTTTTGGGCCAATACTGTTTCGAGACTGGTACTTGGCAGCTCACGAGCAATATATAAACTAAGGTTGCCCATCACTCCCTCGCTCTTTTTTGAAGGCCCTTTCTATTTTCTAGTATGGTTCCTATATAAGAACACTGAATGCCCAGCTTCATAGAGCAGCTCTCTCCCTAGCCCATAGCATAGTGTGGAATCTGGATCCTTTCATCGAGCACCATTTCTTTTAGATAGAAAGGTGTTCTGACTCTATTGTATTCAATCAAGTCATAACCTAAGCGAACTACTAGTATACTACTATGGAGAGCTAAGCTCTATTTAAGAGATTGGACTATCTCACTGTGATTAGCTGCTACTTGTAAGAAGTTGTTCCCGAGCCAGGTTCCCTGGATGATCCACATGTTCTTAGTTGGGCCTAAATGGATGAATAAAGAAGCACGCCCGGGTAGACTTCAAGAGCTCTTGCTCTGCCTATCCTCCTACTTCTTATTTTGGGGTTCATAGAAAGATACGAACTGCCTACTCTTTAAAGCTCTACCATTAGATTTAATAAAATGAAAGTTGCTTGCCCTCACTAATAAAAAATAGCAATTCCTCCCCTTCTGTTACCTACTTTTACTCATTTCTTCGATATACCTCAATACAAGACAAGCACATGAAAGGATATTCAATCAAAATCGGGCTATCGCCTTTTTCACTCTCAATTGCCTATCCTTTATAGATGAGGGGGAGTCCCTTAGCAGTAGCTTCCAATACTTAAGATTGACCTCCTCAAGTGCCAGATATGAATTGTTTTATGAATTTCATACGGGACTACTTACTTACCTAAATTTCACTTTTGGCTTACCAAAAAAGTTTACTGAAGGAACTGACCTAAGCATAGCTCTCTCTCAAATACAAATGCCAAGAAACCATTCCTCTCCCTATCGGCCGAGCATCTTCCACCCTCTCCCTATAGGTCAAGCATCTACCTTCTTCTCCTTATCAGTTGAGTTACTTCATACCTTGGATAAGTGAAAATTGCTAAAAAATGACTTTCATTTCTCTTTTAAGACCTTTGTCCTACTTTTAGTATCAGTCCTCGAGCCTATCGAAACTCATGTTTTTATTAACCAACAACACATGCACTTTGTTGGCACTAAAAAAAAGGTTATTCAATCCACTAGTGCAACTGAAGGAATTAACTCTTCTGAACCGGAACAAGAAAGAGCTCATAACCACTGCTTGTGAATAGCTTTCCTCAACTGAAGGCGCACCTACTTTTACTAGTCTCTCTCAGGTCCAGTTTCGATCTCGAACTAACTTACTTAATAGGCCGGAAGAGGGATATTCAGAAAACTCGATTTCTTGTCTGAAGAACCTAACTCAAAAGAAAAAAGAAGACCAGACTAAAAGAGAGATCACTTTCAACGATTGAACTTGAATTTTATATCCAGATTGGAACAGGACTTAAACGTCTTTGGATCCTGCTTAGGGCCGACTTTCACTCCACTTTCACTTTCATATCAGGAACGTTGACTTGCATTTGTAATATTGAATTGGATTTGACTTTCCAGAATCCTTGCTCCTGGCTTATATTCACATAGGCCACTCATAAGAATAAGACATTCAACTCTCTAAAACACGTGTAATTGAGAGACTCAGAATAACAGTGCCTTAGGTAAATGCCTACCTTAAGGAAAATCTTACCGAATGAGTTTCAAACCTAACATCTTCACTTCTAAGATATTTAGGGAAAAGGGCCTTGTTGGCCACCGCTTGCTGACGACGGAACGCATCGTCAATTAAAGTCGCGTTGGACTTAGTTGGAAAGGTAGGTGTTCGGTATGTCCCTTGCTTCCGAACTTCTTTAGTAGGGCGGTTTGTTTGGAGGTCCCATTCCTCACGTTTACCTTTGTCCCCAGACTTCACTCTTTCAGCACTTGTATACTTTTTAAAGACTCAGGCATCCCTCTGTCCCTGTCTCCAAGTGTGTGATCCACTGACTCACTAAGTGACTTCTTCTTACCGTTGGAGTCCCTATCTCTTAAAACCATATCAAACTTCTGATCCATCCCTTGTTTGCTGATTGAAGAAAGCCTTATATGGTCTCAAACAAGCGAGAACAACCCTTTCTATCTTATTAGTATGAGTAAAGCCTAAAGGCGCAGCAATCAAAAAAGTTCGCTAACAAGTGAATGCGCGTTAGCGTAACGGCTTTCACACCCCTTGGTTCTTGCTTTCGAGCCGGAGCTTGCTGGGTAGTGAAGTGGTCCGTGAAGGTGAAATAAGACTTGTGTTAAGCAAGCAGTGTAGTCAAGCCTGAGAAGCAAAAAAAAGCTAGAAGCGGTTTTCATTCGATTGACGGAATCCATCGTACTTTCACTACTGTGGACCGGCTTTCATAAAGAACCTTTGGGTAGCAGCTACTATTGGGATCAAATTCCAAGATCAATTCGATAATGAAACTATTTAAGCAATTATCTTATCTATGTCATCTCTCTTGACGCGATACAATACAAAAGACGACTTTTTAGAGTTACTTAGCCCCTTGACCTCTTCTCTCAAAAAAGATACTGTGCGGGCAAGCCGATCAAAGTCATAGCGGGGAAAGAATCTTTACAGTTGTTGTAGTACAACTTCTCATCTCCTATTCAGTCTTTTAATAAGTAGTTAGCTGCAGGCTAAGAAGCCTCGTAGTCAAACTTAACATTGACTGAAGCAGCTATTGGAGAGAATGCACTAGTCAGACCTGCAAGCAAAGGGTAGTATGCAGCGGCAGTTTTCAATCAGACAATGTATACTTGTAGTCTGACTTTTAGCGGTAGTCAGCCATCCTTATTCTCCTCTTTGAATTTCCTTACTGACTAAGGGTTAGTGTTTTCAAAAATGTCGAGCAGACGGGGTCAGGTACTAGTAGTGAAAATGGAAAAGGGAGTAGGGAGATGGACACTAGTTCAACTAGTAGAATGACCCAATTAGACCTAGTCAGCCCCAACCATTTTGCGATTCTAGAGGACCCTGAACAATAACAGGCAAAGATGTCAAATCTGGATACTGCTGAACCAGAAGAGATTGCTCAGGATGAGTGTCTGGGTAACAAAGTCGAGGAGGGTGTAGTCAAGGAAATAACTCCCGAGGAGAGTGATTTGGCCCATAGAAGTAAGGATCTGGAAGAGAGGGTTGATACTGGGTCAACTATGGGAGTGACTAAGGGGGACTTGTTCTGTGATAAACAAATGACTTCAAAGAAGAACCTCAGGGCAGCCAATCCTAAGAAAAGAGGTAAACCTGAGAAGAGCAGAAAGAGTAAGCGTTCAGGTACTGGTGCTATGACCTTAAAGGTGGAAGATCCTTCCCTGGTTCGAATCACCCTGAATGAAGAGTGGGTGAACAAAATGTAGAACATATTAGAGATGTTGAATTCTAAGAAAGAGAGGGGAGGGGAAAAGTCAAGGCCAAAGAACAAAAGACAAATAAGGGCTACACAAGACGAAAACCAGAGGCAGCGCTAAGGTGCGAGGGGAATGTAAAAACAACAATAGTTCAACATTCAGGTCCTTATCTGGAATGTCAGAAAGATCAGTAAAGTCGAGAAGCAGAGAGAGGCCAAAGATTATATAATAGCACAAGAGGCAGATTTTATTGGCTTGGTGGAAACCAAAGTGAGGAGTGAAAAAGTGGCCAGAATTACGAGATACTTGGGAAAGTTTTTTAGTAAAGCCATTACTATGGAGAATGAAGCTGGGAACGATAGAATTTGGCTGATCTGGAATATAACTATGACATTAACGACATATAGAGATGTGATCAGGCTTTATCTTCTAGCTGCGGAGACAGATAAATATTTTTTTCTGCCTTGGACGAGAAAAAAGGCCTCAAGCCTGATATCTGAGAGGAGATGTCTTTGGGAGCAGCTAAAGAAAGTGTCTAAACGCATCCAGGGACCATGGTTGGTCACCGGGGACTTCAATTGGTCCTTTCTCTCTTCTCTTTTACTAATGAGTGGTGATTTTCCTTTTTTTTCTAGGTAGGTACCTCTTGGATTCAAAGTTTGTTCCAAGAACTACCATACGTGAGATCCTGATCGTCTTCCTCCTAGTGTTGTTGCCCGTTGGGGAAGGAAGGAAAGTAGGGCTTCCTTCCAGGACCGGAGAAGGTCAACTCTAGGTGGGCTACTAGGTTTTACCTACACTTTCACAAGATTGAACCTTATTTGTTCAGCCAAAGTTAAGGAGTTCCAGAGTACGAGGGAATGGACTTTTATTCTCGAGACAACCTCGTCTATGTATTCGGCGCCTCCCTCGATTACTTGAAGATGCGCGCGCGATACGATAAAGGCCCTTGGGAGAAACCAAAGAAAAGCTAGGGTAGAGCCTCAGAGCCGGCCCAAGTGAAGCTCGGCACTCGAAGGCTTGAGGAGCAGCCCAAAAAAGGGAAAGTCGTGGAGACGGGAGACTCGCCGGTCAGGCACAACATGAGGCTGACTACAGCAGACCGGGAGGTTACAATTCCTATTTTCCTTTTCAATTTTCAGGAGTGAATGTAAGAAGTGTAGACGGTGGATCAGGTGTGAACATTCAACCAAAAGCGTCTTGGGGATTGGCCTAAGCATTGTGGCCATCACAGTTCAAGCTACGTATGGCTGGCGTACAACCTACGGGCTTCTTAGCCAAAAGAGAAAAAAGAAATTTGATATGATAACGTGAAAAGAATCAATAGTTTGGACAAAACTAAGGCCATGCAGGAGAGTTTCTGCTTCTGCAAAGGTTGCATCTTTGATTCCTAGAGGAGATCTGTTCAATTCCACATGACAGCACCATTGCCATCTCTTATGACCCCACCACAATCCGAATTCCCATAGTAGCCTTCCATACTCTTTCAAAGTTTATCTTGATATGATTGGAAGAGAAAATTGCCACAACATTGAGATAGATATGTTTGAATTTCAATTCAAAAAAAATGTAATGCAATAAGACCTCGTCATGTTCATCTTTACTAACATCCCATATAGAAAAGAAAATCTTTTTATGGTCTGGATTTTTTCAAAAACCTTAACGAATGAGGTGGACTTCAACCAAGTCAGTCCTTCTTATGAGGTAACTATGGATATTTCCAAAGGAAAAAAAAAGCCATGGTGCTCATATTTGGCTGCTAAGTACCTCTCCAAAGGCAAAAATGGATTGACCAACCCACCTCTTAAATATCTTGCATAACGAAAGGTATTATTTGATACAGAGAGACTTTCAGGTAGAACTTGGGTAATGGTAAGTTGATTCACTTCTGGGATGATGTTTGGCAGCACCACTCTCCTCAGAGATGCATGCCATAATTTATATCAAATCAAAGGGTTCTCATGACCTCAAAGTGAAAGATTACATTCAATATTAAGGAGAAAAAAGGATTTATATCCCTATTCAACTACCCATCCAAGAGCATTTGGCATAAGAATACTTTTTTTTTTCTATGGACTACTCTTTCAAATAGAATTTTGGCCCGCGGTAATGTAATCGGGATTTCATCTCCTAAATTCTTTTTTTCTATGACAGCAAGAGATGGAAAGTGTTGTTATAAATTCTGCCTTATTCCATGAGATCTAGAAGCACTTCTGCAACTTTCTCTCTCTCTATTTCCCTAGCGATCTTTTTTTACTTTTTTCAAAGGTCAATGAAGGCCTTCCTTAGAAGTTGTCGCTCGATCGAAAGGATATAACACATATGAAACCTTAGCTTCATTGACTTTCTGAGGTATAACCTTCGCCATGAGATTAGTGGCTTAGCTAGTTCTTTGCGCTTCCCGCAGGCTTTTTTTTATAGAGAGAGAGTAAGGGGGCGGTACGAAAGATTGGTCCGCTCTGAAAAGCTGAGTTTTTCGATTCACTCCCCCTATGTGGTCGGCCTTCTTACCAGTCTGCCTCCTTTCTCTTGATGGAATATATCAATATCCGAGCTCCAACTTTGTTTGCATTCTTCACCGGTGCTCGCCGGATGTATCACTCATCCCGCTCCAAAGGTAATGAGTATTATGTGTGTTAGAATCTTTACTAGAATGAATCGCATATGTTGGTTGAGAATTGATCGGGAATTCATTGATAATGACTTTGCCAGGTTCTAGGGGGGCTACTCTTCTTTTTTGTTGATCGAGCCACTCTCCCTCATTCCACTCATCCAGCCCTCTTCATGAACTTGTACAATCGATGCCACAAAGATAGCCAACTCTATTATCAAAGAAATAAGAAAATGGATAACAATTTGGCACCAAATATCCGAAGGTGTGTAAAGAGCAGTTGTGAGAAGAAAAAAACTATCAAAAAATGATGATTGTTCGTAGAGGTTTCTACAGAAAGACTCATTGGTTCTAGCAAACGGATCACAATTATAGGTACCTGGGAGCATACCGATGGAATGAATGAAATACAAATAGTTAACATAATATGGTCACAGATCTTAGGTTGTAGTTTGATCATGAGCGAATTTGTTGATGTTGCACCCACGAAGTATAGAAAGTGCCAAAGATTGGGAACTACCCGAGGAAGAGTTAGGAACAGGAACAAGGAGAAGCGAGAACCACTTAAATGGAGGAATCGATTGTATTTCGTCCTTTGTTCCCTATAGCAACTGGGGATCAAAAAGCACCAAATTTGATGACTTATTAAGGGAAAGACGAAGTAAGAGCATGCTATTGAAGACATTTCAACATATGTCGAGAAGGCCTCCGTTGATTGTGTACGAACAAAATACGAGTCCAAAGGCAGGGTAAAAAAGGGTTTAGCTAATGGAGATATTAACTCTTCCGGGAACCAGTAACGCGTAAACCATGTCAAACCAAGACCAATCAATATCTGAACGGAACGGATTCGAACTTCTCCTAGAATAGTTTCTGGTGCGAAATGAAATTCATAGGATATATATGAGTAATTCAAAAGATAAATATAAATATTTGATAGGATTCGATTCATTTTAGTAATGAAAAAAACAAATAGGATTGATTATGTATCACAATTTCATCACTACATCGAAGGCTTTTTTGTAAATATATTGATAAGATAGCTTGGTATCCAAACTAAACTCTATCAATAATTATGATCCTTATTGTGTACATAATTCATGTTAGGATCTACCAAAGAAATTGGGTGGGTATAGGGCATATAACAAAAAAGTGTCCATTTATATCGGTCATAAAATCAAAAAAGAAAAGGCAGACAGGAACAGTTTTATTCTCTAAACAAGTAGGTTTTGGGTTACTGTTTTAGCACCCGAATTCTATTGTTGGCTTTGATAAGATGAAGAAAAAAAAAGACCTTCAAGAGAATAAATAAAACCATTTTCAAGAGAGAAACTCTAGTGAACAACTTTCCCCCCATTCATTCTCCTTTGAATGAAGTCAAAAAAAAAAAAGAATCTAAGGCTCTAGTCTAATTGAGGACTTTCAACGCTCATGCTATTTGAAAGAGCTTTCAACATGGAGTGGAGACTCCATAACATACACAAAGAATAAGCGATCTATAAATATCATCCTAATTTAGGTCTTGTTCCGCACTTAAATGGATAACTAAACCCTTACCTTGACCAATTTGTAGTGGAAAACCTTGATGACATAATCGTTTATAGTCACTCACTGGGGCTTTGGAACTCTGAGTACAGTCTTCCAAGTGTAGCAGGAAAAGAGGTTGTACGTGAAAGAGTACTCAGACGAAAGTGCTATTTCTTGGCCATTGGATTAGTAAGGGTGTGATTCAGATGGATCAAAAGAAGATCAGGTCTGTTGTGGACTGGGAAGTTCCGAAGAAGGAGAGAGCAGGCAACAGTGGTAAAGCCGGATGCTCAAAGCCATTTTAGATACAACAAGACAGCTCAGGAGGAGTAGAAAGTTGCCATAACCTAGGAGGGGTTTATAGGAAGCCAAAAAATGCGAGCCTTTTTACAAACTTCTTAAAGTGGGAGAGTACCAGGACGACGTCAAGGAGAACATCGAGACGCCATCAGTTTGGAGCACGAAGCCAGCAGAGGGCCCCATGATGTATAAACCGATCATACAAATTCCCTCCGGTAGGACCACTACCTCCGGCTCTCGCAGCCTGATTACCTCCAACGACCCCTGGCTGGCCCTATTGTGTAACAAATTGGGCGATAGTGTTCATAGCAGTGGCCATCGTGGCCAAAGATCTGTGCAGTGCTCGGTTCTTGAACCTGCGGTGCATTTTCGGCCACCTCAGCTTCTTGCCCATGAATCCCCTCGGGTTCTCCACCAACATTCGGATTATCAGCACGACGGCGGGGCCCCATCTCGAATAGCTAGAATGCAAAGTGTTATGACAGGTATATATAAGTATATATGCAGTTTATAAGTAAACACATAAAGAAAAGTTCAATTAAATTCACATAAAGTCAAGTACATAGAAGTTCAAATAAATATTCCACATTCTTGAAGTACACGTAGATCACTAGATCATTCTTGACATTGGACTCTTGATATTCTATTTCCATGCTAGCATGTTCATTCCTTATTCAAATTTCACTTAGGCAAATCAAAATCAAAGACTCATGTATTCACCAAGTCACATAACAAATCTCTACCCACAGACCGAGAAATTTAACCCGGCTTCATGCAATCTATAGCTCTAATACCACTTAAATGTCACGCCCCGACCCAACCCCCAAGCTAAAGGTTAAGTCCGGACCCGACACACGGACAGAGTCTCCCCTGTACCGTGGACAATTTAAAAACCTGTAAACACTTAAACAAAGTCCCAACAATACAATACAAGCTTTTCTAAATTAAACAACAAAGCTATAAGGCCATCCGAGCCTTATGGTACACAATAGCTCCAAAACACACAAGCATGTGAGAACTTGTTGTCAGCATAGTTTTATAATCATGACATTCTAGGAAATCAATAAACAACTTAAAGGATAATGCATTCTACATTAACCATCCACTCCCAAGCATGCAAGGAAATAAAGGCAAGAATAAAAGTTATTACAAGACATGGCTTCCAATTCTACACCACAATCTACTATCCTTCAACTTTGCACAGCAAACATATACATAGCCCTTAGGCCACAAAATAGTACATAAAACAATTAGTTGAACTTTCCACATAGCAGCAAATTCATTAACCATCTCAAGCTATCAAGCATGGCAACTAAGGTAGAGTATCAGTCTGAACTCCTTCTTCCTCAACTAACTCAACAAGCTGGGGATCACCCTCAGCGTCTCCTGAAACAGATATCGAGGTATGAGCAACCACTGTTGCCCAGTGAGGGATATAGTTCCGGGGCGTGCAATGCAACAGATAATACAGTTACACAACAATAACATTTAGACAATTAAAGAAACAATGATAACTTAAAGAACCACACATTTAAAAGGATACGTTTCACACAATCCCCTATACACCAATCTTCACAAGTCTTCAATCACGATCCACGAACCACGAGCACGATCACGATAAGCCGGCATACCCCCAATCACTTCAGTGGGTGTACTCCGGATGTACCCTGAATCCTACGACCCAACATCCCCTGGCAATCTCCGGACCAGGCGAATAAGGGACTAGGGCACGGAGTTTGAATATCCACCGGCAAGCCCTCTACCGCCCAGCCGATATTCAACACATCTGCCCCTAACACTATGGTTGCGCAACCACTATGCAATGCACTTAACGATGGCAAGTTAATAGCAATAATATAAGCATTAACACATATGAGGATCAACAAAGTAGGTTGACCTCGAGGCAATTAGCATAGAAGCAATTATATAAGCTAATGAGCAGTTTTACAAAGGGACATTTACAAAATAACCATAGAATTATCCCAAAAGCTCCAAATCAACTTAATATCACATATAAACACTCAAGAAGTCATGCCGTGGGTTTAGAAATGTGAGACAACTGAAATTGCACTTAAAACCCTTTATTTTACAAACTATTTCTCTTCCAAACCAAAGTTAATGATTTCATTTTCAAAGGGAACTCTCCCAACCTTCTAACTAACCCTCAAGGTACCCTCTCAACCCTCTAGCTCATTCAAATGCCCGCGATTACCCCGAAAGCCCCAAATTCCCTCTTATGGCTTTAAACTACACGTACAATGTCCGGGCTTCAACCAAGGGATATCAAGGCTTCTATAGCACCTAGGTAGCCTAAGGATACTAGAATTGAAGCCCGAATACACCCGGATTCGCATTAACCCCGAAAGCCCCAAGTTAAAGTCGGCTATTTTCCATTTTAAGCGATTTAAAGACAATGCAAGTGCACGGGGCTATTAGGTTACCTTCACTAGCACCTAAGGCGTCTATTAGAAGCATTGAATCAAGCTAATTCGAGCAATTACGCAAAACCCTAGAAAAACGTCACTATTCACCCAAAATTTCAAATTAACGATTCTAACCGTTTAAAAAGCGAAACAACGGCTCAAATGTGTTCTCTAGCATTCATATAGATGGTATGTTAGCATAGATAACTCGTACAATAGCATTTGATCACATTTTCAACAAATCAAGAAATTGACAACTATTTAGAAATGCAAAAACAAGCCGTGAAATCCCTCACCAATGCGCGTAGGAGCCTCTAGGAAGCTTGCACACACCCTAATCTAGTTGCTCTAGGCTTGGAGTGGCTTGAATCGAAGAGTTGAAGAGCAAAAATCAGTTTTTCTCCTCTCCTAGCTGCTCTCGGCCCTGCTACAGTATTTCTGCTCAATTTTTTTCTTTTTGTTTTGTGTTTTGGTGCTTATGTGTTTATATGGTGAAGTTTAGTTGAGGTGGGGTCATGGTGGGGGCTTAAGTGGATTCCTAAAATGCGCGTAGATAGCTTAGAAACGAGCCTAAAGTGTAAGACATAGGCTAGCTAATTAAATTTCTAAATTATGTTACGTAACACTATTCACTCAACTACAAAAATCATTTTCTAAACGAGCCCTCCTAACGCCTTTAGTTCAAATGCACATTTTTCCCACTACTACTACAATTAATATGATTTAATAAAAATGCTAATTAACTAATAGAAGGCAGTTTAAAAATGGAGTGAATAGTAGTCACAAAAGTCAGTTAGTAAGGCACAGAAATAAATGTGCAAACAAGGGATGCAACAGTAATTAAATGCATGGCTAAAACTCGGGCGTCATACCCGATCCGGCCGAGGCAACAGAAGTGGTAGCATTTACAGCAGACATTTACGCTACATAAAAAGAGGAAGCAAAAGCGTATGAACTCTTAGGCACTATAGGAAATAGTTTTCGCAACATAATTCAATGAAGCAGTAGCGCTCAATTCAACGATGTTTCCCTTCATCCTCTGACTCGGCGGAAGAGGTCACATTCTCTATTGATTCAAAGTGACATCGTCATCTTTGTATCTACTAAAGTAAAGACGATTCATTGGCAGAAAGTGGATTAAAGTACCTGCTAAAGTGAAAAAAATTATTGTATTTTTCCATTGATTTATCCTATGTGGACTATTTTGAAAGCTGCTTAAAAAACAAAAAAGAAAGAGGTTTGAAGATGCTCGACCGATAGGGAAAGGAATAGAAGTGAGTTCAGTCATTTGTTCTTCCGGTTGGTTGACCATTCTTCAATAAAAAAATTCTCCAGTATTTCCTATAATCCCCTAGAATTACTCTAAACTGGTGAAACTTTCGTTATCAATCAAACTTGCTTCGCATAGGTTACACAATTCAAGGGCGACTAAACCATATTCTACTATTCAATGAATTTACCAATGAAAATTGATTGGATGGAGCCCATTGGCTCCTATGTCCCTCGCCTCCTGGAATTGGGTGGTCTATTGGGAGAGAAAGAGATTTTTTTTGGGCAATAGACTTAAAGTCTATTTTCATGGAATGCGAAACTTTCCACTACTCCTTTAATAGTTATAGGACTACTAATAC